>JAAXOA010001271.1:0-16698 GCA_036561885.1 Salina celebensis
AAAAATTGAGACGCAGCTCGAATAATATTCACAAGTACATCATATGCTTAACAAAAGTAATATTATTTATCACTCGATATTGGGCTGAATTCTGTATATGTTGACAGCATTTTTGATATTTTTGTGTGTATTTGTACATTTGCACCTTTCCTATTTTCGCATTAAATTTTCCTGAAATAAATGATTCGGCATTTATTCGGCATAGTCATATGTGTGCGCAAAACTTTCGATTCAATATTGCAAACTAGAATCTATTATTTTGGCACATTCGAAAGCGCTTGATGTAATGTTTATGCAAAAACCTTACACAGCAAAATTGAATAAGATTCGGTACCCAATACTTGTGTGATACGATTGCACGGATGCTTAAATAAATCCTGAGAAATAGCATTCATACTGAAATATATTAATAGGATGTACTAAATGTAATTTAGCAAACACACTTTTTACATGGATTTATTTGTTTGCTTGTCAAAATGTCAATAAAAACAAGTCGTGAGAAATAACGTCATTCCCTATAGGTGCTGCAACTTATCTGACAGGTATGTCCTATCTGTCATGAATAGCAGAGTAGGTTTTTAGTCAGTTGATAAATATTTCAGAAGTTGTTCCCTGACAGGACAACAGTCAACCGTGACAAGTCTCAAATACCATTTGCTAATAATTGTCTTAGGTTTGCATTAAGCATGCTCAACTTGGCCATGGTGGTATTCTCACAAAAATTACTTCTACTTATTCCCTCGTGTGAAAACAAAATGTGTAATTCGCGTACTTAAGCCAACATAAGTCCATTGTGCAGTGCACTGTTCATTCATGCAAGAATTCCTATTACCACCTCATATATATACAGATAAATGTACCCCCTTGTATATTATCTGATTTGTTATATTTGTGATTCATTTTGGTACAGAGGTGGCTTTCACCCCAGACACTCGGAGGAAGCACGATGTTCAGTTCCAACTGTATAACATTTTGCCGTAATTATTAGTACTACATGTGTTTACCAGAATACAGAGTTTGCAGCCAGAAAATTCTCTTTTTAATATAAAGAGCGTTATTCAAATCATAATATATTAGCGGATAAATTATAATCCATTTAGTGTTCCTTTCAACCACTATAATTTAATTAAGATGTTGGTGTTGGGAATAGGGAATGCTAAGCATATAATAATTTTCCCTCCAGGAATTTACGGCCTAGGAGCACATAGAATTGCTCGTTAACTCGTGTACCGATACAATTCAATACTGATTTAATTCCATGTACCTAGTAAACCTTAATTTTTTGAGCAATAAGGGAAATAAGGACATCAAAACATTGTCATGCAGATGGTTTCGTACATACTATACAGGTATTTTGATACTCAATCCATAAATAAAGACACTCTCGCAATCTTTTCAGAATTTCCCTCACGATTCTAGGTGTAAACCGTACTTAATGATGTATGCTCATATTTTTGGATTACAGTGAGGCTAAAAGATTCAATAGGATTATCTTATTTAGAACATCGTAGTAATATAGCACCTTTCCAGTACAAACAAGACACATCTTATTGAGTAAACCGTGCAAAAACGTGAAGTGAAAGTTCTCCTTAGGCGCATCAAGAAATTAGCAACCATTATTCGTCCTTCCTTACAATTTCTACGCATAAAGGTTTACATTGTAGCTATTAACCGGTCGTTTTTCACCTTATGCACGAATAAAATGTGAATGTTGTAAAGGTTATCGCAAATTTTTTTCTCGACATTATTTATTTCCTTATCGTTTTATTCCAAGAGTTGTATTACGTATCACTAGGTGATTTCCCGGCTGCATACAAATTCTCCTCGTTTGGCATTTTACATACGGTCATTCATAATAGCATTATGTAAAATGATTCTCTAACATTGTATACAGCTACCCACTCACCACATTTTCAATTCATGCGTGATACACCTTCAACCATATACTAGATAGAGTAACAGTTTTCTTCCCTTTATGTTTGATGAAAATGTCTATGTAAGAGAATTAGATCAGTGGCGAACATGTTTCGTTCTACTGTACTTTCTACTTGCACAAACTTTTGTAGTAAGACGTAAGATGTTAAAAAAGCTGTAAGGAATGGAAACAGAAGCAGTTCCCTAGAGACGCTTTGAATAATTCATGAACATGTCAAAGGTTCAGAGAAAAGATGGTTTGGGTTTTTTTCTTCTTCTCGACAACCTAAAATGTCTTGCACAACCTTTATGATTGTTCATGTAGTACAGAGAGCGATAAACTGACCGAGGAAAAAAAGAAAGAGTATTAAAGTGAACATTTGTTTTATCCAGCGATAGCGGAGTATATAACAAGCTACTTTGCTTTCCAAAAGAATACAAGAAAGATGAGGTAGATGTGCTGGTTTATTGGCATTGAATAGGGCAGGTTCAGTGTAATTAGCTTGATTTGTAAGTAGCCATTCCTACCAACAAAATAGTATTATGACATGTACTTTCTACGGTTTCACTTGAGACACGTGATCGACTTGTCTACACAATGGTATGACAGATTTTATGCTTGAACTAGAAGTTCTTGACCACGTTAGCAGATTGGACTTTCACCGTACGACGGTTTCACTTGAGACACGTGATCGACTTGTCTACACAATGGTATGACAGATTTTATGCTTGAACTAGAAGTTCTTGACCACGTTAGCAGATTGGACTTTCACCGTTCCGTAAATTTCTTAAGGGAAGGCATGTACTTTCTCTGCAAACATATCCCTATTGTTATACATAAAGGGTAATTATACAACGAATCAGTTATTGCGTTGTTTTTTTATTATTTTCAAGACATAAATGTAAGAACGGCTACTTAAATGGATCCAAAATATGAAATAGTGTGATACAATACGGTCTGCAGATACGACCTCACAACTCGAAGTACCCCCAGTATATGCAGTAGGTCCATTACGGTGGTGTCCTATTCGACTTTCGACTCAAATTAATTTTGTAGAGATAGAAGCCAGTAAGGGCTTTGGGTGCTGATCTCACCTAGGGGAGCATTTTCCATTTTATTGCAAATTAGTGGCGCCCTTCTCTTTATGATGCTAAGCATTTAATCTGCATATAGATGCGTATTCTTCAAAGTATGCTAGCTTCATGTTTCGGAGATTGGTTCGGCTTGCCCAAAAGAATAAATTAAAAGAAGCTAAGATGACACAATAAACTGACGCTGAGGAACCGACGAGAATTTTCCGTTCTGACTCCTAATTCAGCTAAGGTAGCAGTTCTTTACCCACTCACCTGTCGAACAAAGGGATTGCTAGTGTGTTTTTACTTCATTTAAAAAGTCATTTTGGATAGTGCAGGTTTCAGCAAATCGGTATCGTATGGGGTACCTAATTTTGACCAGTAACTTGATCTCTCTACTAGTGTTTCATTCACCTGTATGTAGAGGATACGTCCACAGATTTGGTTTAGAAGGTGTTACAAAATATAAAACTCCGTACAATATGGAAAAGGAGAAAATGACTGACTTTCAAATCACTTATACATACAATAGTATAGCATAAACTTGATTTCGCCGTGATCGTCATTTTCTTGTTGATCAATATTGTGTAGTTCAAAGGTTTACGGCTGATTTCACAATGATATATCATGGTAGCGCTTAAAAACATTTTTCTCGCCAAACCCTTGTCAATCATTTTGATCATCAATCCCTCTGGAATCTGAATTTAAAAATCAACCGCTGTGTGTACTAAATCTCACTAAACTTAGGAAAATTCTACGATTGGCATAGGACTAGGACCATATATGCAATATAACATATTTTTATGGGTTATTATTCTATTCCTAAAAAAATACCTGAATCCTGTGATTTTGATTGCCAACTCTAAAAATTTTATGACCTTTAAATAATTAATGATTGCAGGAAAGCGAACGCACGGCGAATCTCAAATATTCTAACATCAATGTGTGCATTCCCTTCTACGTCCAGTCTGTATTATAATGGTTCAGAGATTGATTTGACATTACAGTTCAGGTGTACCAATGATAATGTACAATCTCAAAATCTCTCACAACATGTAAAATACGCAGAAGAGCAAACCTGCCAAGTACTTTCTCCACATTTTTTTTTTCACTGGAGAAAAGCTGCCTGAATAGGCAAATTATACAACTCAGGCAGAAAACTATTGTAACATAAAGCAAAGTGTATCTTGCATTGTTATACTTCCACATTGTAGATAGAGATTTTCATGATGTGTTGGTAGATATGGAAACATTACTTGTATGTACTGCGGAGTCATGCAAAAACTCACTTAACCCTACGGTTTTTGCTGCATGGGGCCAAGTTTAACCTCGTACCTAAACTTTCCTACTAACGCAAAACAACATTCTCCATTCCACTCAACCGCCAGTTTTCCAACGTATCAAGCAAAGCACACAAGTACCGGCAAACTTGCTTCGTTTCTAATATAATGTACATTGATTCTGGAAAGGAAAATGTATAGAACCGTAATGAATTTTTGTAAGATTCATTGCTAAAACGTGAAGCTTTCGGGCCGTTATAAGTTGATACACGATCCATGGATTTGCTAAAAAAAATACGAGTATCATAGCAAACCGAGCGAATTATAGGGCTCAACTTTCACCATACATGCTCTGGTAGGTACATACAGTAGCCAATTTTCAAAACGGAACCAGTAAGGTTTGTGATTGTAGAGTTGAAGTGAACGCATTGACCGCCATAGTAAATTCTGGTTGATCTTGCAAATACCTAACCCAAATACGCCACGAAAAATGAGAGGGATGAAATAGGAGAAAGTAGAAAAGCACGAAAAAATCTAAAGTACCTAGTTAACTGTCTAATTTGTAATTTCACTTGACTTTACGACTCAACTTATGTACGTACACTGATTTACTACGGATTCCAACTATTCTACTTTTGTTTTCCTGTACAGAATTCAAGTAATTTCCTTGCACAACAATAGTTTAATGAATGAAGATACAAATAAGAAATTGTAATGCTCCAAATTAAATCTATCTGAGCTCCGAACTATTTCATCGAAAATGCAAATTGGATCTTATTACTCACAGCTGCAGAGGTAATGTGCTAGTTAGAACACAAATACGATTGCAAATGAATGTCATTTTCCAGAAGCAATTCATAATCTGCCACCGGATAGATCTAACCTTTATTAGGGGTCAACGGACAAAAAGGTTTTGAAATTTGACGTTATGTTCGTTGGTTAAGCGTGATTCAGTTTTACTTATATGCACTAGGGATGCGACGAGAACCGAGCCGTGACTCGGTACTCGGCCGAGCTGGGCCATTTTATCGAGTATTTAGGATACTCGGCGAATTAATAAATTTTGGTTCAAAAAAGGCATAAATGTAAAAACAGCCACGAAAAATGAGAGGGATGAAATAGGAGAAAGTAGAAAAGCACGAAAAAATCTAAAGTACCTAGTTAACTGTCTAATTTGTAATTTCACTTGACTTTTGACTCCACTTATGTACGCACGCTGGGCCATTTTACCGAGTATTTAGGATACTCGGCGAATTAATAAATTTTGGTTCAAAAAAGGCATAAATGTAAAAACTGCTTTACATTCTGGAAAACATGAGTATAGTGGCTTCCGCGTTTAATGTTGATATTTTACCCAATTTTTAAGCAATGCTATTTTGCGGTGTTATAGCATGTCACTTTAGCGATTTTTGGTTCGAGTTTTATATACTTGGATTTGCATAAAAACCTGGTGCGAAGATCGATTCGAATCGTTTTCTCCCCTCAAAAACTTTAAGAGGAGAACTTCCATCAAAAATCTATTCTTGCGAGATTAAAGCCCATGCTTTAATCTACAAAAAGAAAATTTTATTTGAGACGGGAGTGAAGTGATTTTAAATACGGTTTCTTTGATGATAACCATCCTATGCTACTGTACAAGTAATCAAGGCAACGCTTACCAGGAGTTACAAATCGTTAATCAATTTTTGCGATTGAAACCATTAGTTATAGCGGTAGTCATCAGAAAAACATACTCGGTACTCGGTAGATTTTTTACGGCTCGTTACATCCCTAATATGCACCAATCAAACCAATGCACGAATTGGTATTAATGGCACATGCGGGCAGATTAGAGACTAAAGGTGATGAAAATGGTCCACGGTTGTTTTAATTGTAGTTTTCATTCGTATTACTGATGTTTATAAGAATGATACGCATAGTATCAGAAAATGTCTGAATTATTAAGTTTCGATAGGCACTTTATGCGAGTGCTTCTTCGTCCGTCTGTCCATCTGTCACGCTCTGTTCTGACGAAACTACTTGACCGATTTCAATGAAATTTTGTACGATTGTTCTATAGGCCGATGCGATAGAGGCGTATAAATTTCAGAGCAATCGCATAATTGATTGTTTTTGCTGATTACGACAATGCCTAATTTGATAGTCTTCAGTGACTAATTGGCAGTTAAAGTTAAATATTAAGCTTTCGGGATTTTCGAAAAAATTTTGCTGGCTTTTTCGATCGAGTCGATTTCTATTTCAATGCGACCATCAATCGATACTTTTCTATATTCGATTTGCGGTTTATTAAAAAAGTACGACTGTTGGAATTGCAAGCAAGACTTTTGGGACGCTACTAAATTCAATTTTTAGCGGATGATATTCTTCCAATGTTTTTTCTATGTCCGTTTGAAGGATGTGCATGTCGCGCGAATGTTCAATGCAACTAAGGCCAACGCTATGGCATTCATTCAGGTGGAACTCTACTAGAAATTAGTCCAATTTGCCAATATGATATAAGTATGCCCTCTGAAATGGTTTTCATATTATATTCAATCAAGATTCACACGACTGTATAACACTTAGCCCTATTATGAACACAAGACTGAACGAAATTATATTATTGAAGCCGTGAATGTTTAGAATTAGCCGCCCTTGGCATTTTGTGAAGGAAACAATCTTGTACTTCATTGATTTTTTACATACAGAAACTAGCAACTAGTGAGCGACTGAAAATATTCACTTGATTACCTACAGTTTATGTTACTATTTCGTCCTCTTAATTTCAGCGTAATAACACCAAGTGAGCTTGTCACTTGTATGGCTGCTGATTATATAGAATAAAAAATGCGATGACTCAATGGAAACATACCTGATTGGAGTTACCTTCAACTCTTTTTACAATTTCGTTAAAGCCCCAAACTTCATCGTAAATTAATTAACTTGTCCATGAAAGAATTCCGTACATATGTTTTTAACTAGTCAAATCTGAATTGTGCCGAATGAAAAGTTCTGGTTATATTGTGTAAATATTTTATATGAAGACTAGTTTCAAGTCAATAAAATTTAATTTAAAGCCGTCTTGTCACACGACTAATGCACTAATGCTAATAATATGGGATAATCAGCTTGGTCTGAAAAATTTATGTACCTATCCGAACTATTTCATGTAAAATGCAAATTGGCAATTATTACTCACAGCTGCAGAGGTAATGTGCTAGTTAGAACACAAATACGATTGCAAAAGAATGCCATTTTCCAGAAGAAATTCATAATCTGCAACTTTATAGTGTAAACTTAGAAATCCTATGATCTTCTCTCAGCAAAAAAGTAGCGTTGAAGATCTCAATCATTTATAGGATACTAGCAACGAATCAGTGACTTCCTCTGCGCCGCATGGCTGTGAGTGATTTTCACTATAGTCCAACGAAATAAACATAAACTGTAAATGGCTCTGTATCAGATCGCATCCAAGAATAGAATTGATCTATAGAGAAAACGGAGGTAAACTTATCGCCTCGAAAAATAGATCTATATTTTTAGTTCCACGTGAGCAATAGTGATACTATCATCATCTTGAGTTACTACATTTTATGAAGTTGGAGAAGAAAGTGTTACGAGAAAATGAAAGGAAAGCAGAACCACACATTTTCTTAGCTTTGCACGTATCTTGTAACCCACTTGAAAACTGACTGGGCAAGCTGGTTACCAAAAAAAGGCGAAAAAAGTTTTAGAATTTGTTGCAGTTTTTAGGAACCATCGTTCTCCTGATAATGATTGTTATTATTCGAAATTTCGTTGGTAGTACAAGCACACACAGGGATAGATACACGGCGGAAGTAACTTTAACAAAGTGATACAATTGATAAATCCGTCTTAGCTCTATTATTATGGCTAAGTCTATCCTTTAGCTACTACAATTTCCTTGCAGTCTGGAAGTGATAATAATACGCAAGAAAGGTATGATAAACCATGCATCTATATTCATTTACCCAAGACACTTGCCATTTTACTCGTTCCGTTCTTAATGCTTATGGGTACATTTGCGGGACCAAGGAGAAAACATAAAACATACTGCTGCCTAACAAGGGGTAAACTTAAGCTGTGCAATAAGCTTGAAGATTTATATTGCTGTGAAAAAAAAGAAAAATATTCTTCTCGCTGGCTACTATTTACCAAACACCATGTAAGTGTGGTTTTTCTTACACCAAGTGTGATGATGCTACTCGAGAGAAATTGTGTACTTGTACACACGTCTGCACTTTTACATATGTTATCAGTCAGGAAAACACATAGACTTTGGGACTAGCACGGCATGGCAGAAAGGCGACATGGGATGAGCCCAACTTACATTCCGCTGGCCAGCCAAAGATGACTGTTTCTACTGCAGTGGTATTAGATGAGCAGAACCTTTTGGTTAAGAATAAAAAAATCGCAGTGGCGAAGGTAAGCACATTTTCTTCCCTGATGTCGCCCAGACCTAAGTCTCCTTTGGATGTGAATGTGATAACTAATAACACGACTCATGATCCTCTCAATTCTTCTTACTCTTCATGGCATCATGCAGAAAAGATTTTTTGTAGGTTTTAGTATTCCTTTCAACCATCTAGCTTATGACTCGTCTTAGTTTATGTTATAGGAGAGAAAGGATGTATCACTGCAGAGTTTTGTGAAAGCTGCTGATCGAAAATTAAGAGGCAACGTCAATGCTGGGGAAAGCGAGACCTAGATCTATGGGAATTCGTATGAACATGAATACGAACATACATAATACATAAAGTAAACATTGCAAGTGATACAAATCACCGATGTTGTCTGTTTCTCAGTTTTATACCTCTGCATTCATTATCTATAGCTCAAACATGTCCTGATTTTCGGTTTATATTATGATGCGTATAGTTTCTCGTATAAAAAGTTGAAATCAATATGTTGGCCAAGCGCAAATGCGAAAGGTGCCGGCCAACGGTGTGCACACTTGTTTCCAGTAAACAAAATTGGCAAGCTGTAATGCATTTCATATTTTCTGGGTTATGGAAAGTCTCAAAGAGCCAAAATCCAAGCGGTCAAAATTCGAAGATAATTTTATTTGATGCCTATCTTTTTGTATTTTACGCTACTTACTTGTTTCAAAGCCCACGGGTACTTTAGTCGAAGGTGTATTAGTACTTTTCTCAACATACATTGTTCCTAGATTCGTTTCAGCAAAGCCTTCCAGACTAGTATCAATCGTTAACTGCCGGCTACTTTTTTCCTATGCTAGTGATTTGTCTATAGTCTGAAAAACTTCCTAATGGCCTTTTGTTTCATATATTTACATTCACTATGCTGAAGAGCACAGGATACTCCTGCCTTGTCAAGATTGGGGATAGAATGCTTTGATGTGGGGTAGATCTAGAGAAGTGACGAATTCTGCATTTAAATGTATTCCCGCCAATGAAAAATTTATTTGAAAGCGTTCCGTTCTTTTAAGTAAGTCGTCGTGTATGAATTTCAATCTATCCGTTCAGCTGCCGTATTGTGTAAATGAATATATTTATGAACACACTGAAGTATGTCTAAAGCTGTCGACTCACGAACATACTGATCGTTGTCATAGCAGCAGTTTGCATCATGTTTTGGTGTAAGGGTTGGTTATGACTAGAAGATTTAAATTTACTGCATAAGCTAACAACTTGTACTTGCACACTCTTAAATAATCTATTTGTCTGTTACATCACATTGCTTGTTATTTTGTTTTCTTTCCTCTGTCCAGTCCAGATCAAGAACATGTCAAGTATCGCACACTTGATGTTTACAGCAGCCGGATGGATTCAATTAAATGATGCCGTGAATGCACCGATCTTCTGTGCGGGATTTTTATTAATTCCGCTACATTTCTACAATAGGATATGTCTCAAGTGTTAGAATCGCCACTGCCATTGTACAACTTTCTATCGCGTCGAATTCGCTCTAGTGACAAGTAAGTTGACACTGTGTCTGTATTGCTNTATCGCGTCGAATTCGCTCTAGTGACAAGTAAGTTGACACTGTGTCTGTATTGCTACATAGTTAGCATGGTTGCAGTATCCGCAAAGCGACTTAAAAACAACACTATAAGCCGTTTTAGTGCATTGGAGCCTAATGTGAGTGAACGGAGATTGCTTGGACAGTTTACGTAGTTCAGAATGTACACGAGAAAGTTTTTTTTTGGAAAGTACAAACCCAGTTTGAGGGTATTATGGGGATTTTATTGGATTTCATGGATCAAGACTAGGCTCAGCACGTCGTTTTATTCATACAAAAGCATGTGCGTGTGGTTCTGCATTCTACTCATGAGAATCACAATGATGATCATGATGACTCTTGTAACTGCCATCATCCTGATGCATTCATGTTCTTTTGGTATGTTTCCTAACAACAAAACTAACAATTTCTTTTCTAGGTGGTATTCTGGTAATGATAACAGTACATGTGTATGTGCTGAAAACAATGTGTTATCTTGAAGCAACTAGGCAGTCAATAGTTGTGTAGTTGGTAGTTTATATCATGTCAAACATAGAAAGTGTAAGGTTTCTAATTGATTAAGCCTACTAATCCCTAGGATCAAAATTAAAGTTGTTCGTATCAAATATAAATTACGATATCTATTTCAGTCAGGCGACTCGCTGCAGTGTAATGGAGCAGCAGAATTACTGCCAACTCGGTTAATTTTCCACGTATTGCCGCTCCCAACATGCCGGTGTCATTGTTACAAACAGACTTTCATTTTTGCGCTTCAATATTATCTGCATTGTTATTCCATAATGTGAACACGTGTAGTACATATTATTAACGATTTCAATTCAAAGCGTTTCTCAGGTAGACTTATTATGAATAACCATCTATCAATATCCATAGTAATCAATGTAAACAATCATATAAAAAGCTGGAAATACTAAACCAATAAAGTATTGAAACTATTCTTGTACTACTAACTCGATTTGTACAGTGTTATTACAACATACGGTTAGTGTGAATATAAGCGAACAAAACGCATCATTGTAGATGATCTGCTTCCAGAAATCCTCTGGAATCCGAAATGTGACGTTGTCACTGACGATGAGTAAGATGAAATTGTAATGGAGAAAACTGTGAAGTTGGAAGTGGAGACATGTTCCACTTACGTGAAAATGGCAGGCTCAATGGTTTGGCCTTGGAATAACCGTTCTCACGAAGAGAACTTCGATGTTTGTAATTTTAAAAGAGACCTATATCCGTCAATCACTTATATTGTACATTGCTGTCAGAGACTTTGCTTCGCAATATTGAATGAGATCTATAACATATTTAACAGTCTGTGCGTGTAGGTAGCAATATACTTTTCTTCTGCTTGAATTGTGATTACAATGTGCTTCACTTATTCCTAAACTGAGAAATTGAATAGAGTAAAAAGCCATCGAAGTACGTAAATTTTAGAACCAAGTGTCTCATAGCCAATGACCATAACAAATTGAATTCATGAAAGCATATACAATGTTCCATCACTTGAAGTTTCTCGCACCATGGGACCACAAAACACGGGCCCACATACGGAACAATTTAGTTTTTGGTCAGCTCCCTGGTTTTATACCTTTCGTATGATTATAACTCAAGATCGATTTGCGCTCAAGCGTTGTGGAGTATTTTCGTGTGACCAACTTTAAAGATTCCAGTGAAATACAACCATAACGTCTTTTAGTTGGTATTAGTTATGTATTTAATTCCTTTAATTCTATCAAGAGACGTATGGAAAGCAAAAATTGGCTGATCTGCGCCAGGCCGTAGATGCCTCATGTGAAACACATACCGCCGAAATATACTAGTTACTTGGCCGAAGCTACCTGAACCAGGTGAGGGTAGGAGGTTTAGTATGTGTATTAAAATCAATTACTGACGAGGTGGAACTATAAATGGTAAAATTGGCTGAGAGCCTGCGGTCGCATGGAATAATTCGATGGCTTTCATATAAAAAGACAGTTGTGTACATTCACAATATTTATTCTTTCGCAAATATTCGCGAAAGGCGTTTGTAGCTCTTCTGGTAGTTGACGATCATCTAATATAAATTGATCATTTATGGACGTTGTTGTATCGCGAAGTCTAAAAACTTTACGGGTGGCATGACTACGATCAACTTTTCATACAAATTTTAGTAATGAATGACATTCTCTGGTCGAGGACAATCCAATGTTCGTACGAGCTTGGAGTATGATCGGTGCCAAACGTTACCAACAAAGTCGATAAAAACGTTTCTCAGTTTGTTACTGTCAGGTAATAACATTAATATCTTATTGAAGGGATTTCTCACAGCTCTCTTTAATGATGAATTAGTTGAACTTTCGGGAAACTTTTGATTAAGGTTAATGTTCCCCTTGAATACAGGGGATATATAATATAGCGTTACTTTCCATTGGTTTCTTTTCAACTTGTTCGAACATATAAAGGTAGGACACTACTTCTTAAAAAAAGCAACCAGTGCATCAAGTTTTGTATATTAGTACCGATCAAATATCGGTAAATAAGACAATCTGATTCATTCCGTAGAAATCGTTCGACTTGTAAACAGAACATAAATTATGAAAGTGAAAGCATGAACTCCGCAAAGACTAAGGAACAACAAAATAATTTCTATTCGATTTGAAGTGATTTACTGATAATATGTAATAGTTTACAAGTAATTTTTTATATACTTTATATATACCATTTGCGACAGATTGCAGACAATAAGAAGTATAATATGTACTTGACTCAATTTTAGTAAAGCACAAGATTTAGCATAGGTACATTAATCAAGTTACTCTACACACTAGGCCCATAGAGCAACAGCGAGCCAGGAAAGCGTCGGCTATGATGAGCAGAAAGCTGTTGGTATAAACCGGAAATAATAGCATAGAAATACAACAGGATTGATCTTATAAAGTAGGAATACAGATGTAAAGGATGTAGACGCGTACCCAACCAGTTCACTTTGCAATACGCATTTAGGCAGTGAATTCAGGTTTGCTTGTTTGTCTACGAATGACAGAGGGAAAGCCCTAATAGAGAGGAAAACTGGCTAGAAAGGAAAGTAAGTTTACTAGTGTCGTTGCTTTTCTTCTTTCTAGATACGACTGAAGGAAAAGAATGGCAAAAGAGAGAAAGAAAGGGACGAGTAAAGTAGTTGATGATGGTATAGTGGCAGCAGAAAAGGAAGAGATTTTTTTATTGAAGCGCCTGAATGTCGGGCGCCAGACTGGCATTTTGCCCGAAGAAATTGTTGCTGTTTCTTTGCATGCTCTTGGTTGCTTCATCTTCATCCGTATTTTTTTCTCATCTTTTTTTCCATCTCCCCTTCTTCTGAAATAGTCACAATGTTTGTCGAGTTCCAGAAAAAATATAGTTTATGATGATGTGCAATATAGGACGATTGCAAAGTATTTTTTTATCAGCGATATGATATGGCTTGGAGACGGATTCATACTTGATATAAGTTTACTGTGTCCTATTTTTTCTGATGGCTCAGAGTAATGCAAGCCGAGCTAAAAGAAAGCTATTCCATTTGTTGCTGTTTCTCTTCTGTCGTTACAGTTACTATCACTTTCTACTAGGAAACTCTAAAGCTCCTTTTATGTTTCATCTTGAACAGTATCGTTCACTTTACGTAACCAATATCACTTCTTCTGTGAGATTCAGTACTTTTTTTGTGTGGACAAAGATGTCATGCAGCTTTTGGCAGAAAAGACAAAAGCTGTGTTGTTGAGTAACTAACAAGAAAATAAAGTGATGTAGCTCGTTAGATAGGAGTAGTTAGTTAGATATATTGGTAGTAGCCAGGTAGTAAACAGATATGGAAAATGGAAAGATGCACTTTACTGTTTCGCCAGATTCCTTATTTTGGATCTAAGACTCAAGTATCAGCTTGCGGCAAGTTTGAGAGTAAATGTTGTTGTTTCGCTTTATAGCGAAAAAAACCAGTTTGAAAATCTACTTGTACAATTGGCAAGAGAGTGATTAGGTTGCTTTAATGTTGAAACTTGGATTATATTGAGGGAAAATCGGTACCCACGACCTCATTATTTGAGAAGTGTACGTTCACTCGGTTTCCGGTTTGGAAACACGGTACCTAACAGAAAACATTCGCTGTATACACTAGTTTGTAAACTTTTTGCGTGGAAAAAACTATTCCGACTAAATCAGAGGAATACTGTATTGCCCGGATTTACAACGAGCTTATTAGCAGAACAAATTGTCAATTTGTAAACATTTATAATACTAAAAAATAATAAAAAAAATACAAAACTATTTTTCTCTTGTCATTGTTAACACGATTTCCTTTAAATTAGCTTTCATCCTGTTTCTGCTTATCTACACAGGACGGATGCTAAGACATTGAGATATAAAAAAAATTGTAGAGTGCCCCAGCTGTAAACCTGGAACCGGAGCTGACTATAACTTTGTGTTGCAATCTATCCAGATTTGTAGGAAGCTTGTAAAAATCAACTCCTTATAATACTTTAGTTTAACTCAATGCGGGTAAAAATCATGGGATTGTTTACTTCCAAACTCGTAAGCAGAGTACCCACATACTGGAAATGAAACAACAAATGAGGTTGTTGTCAGTTTTGATGTATATAAACTGACGCAATGAAATACAACCGCGAAAGCCAGTAAAGCCTTTTACTACAGCCACTTAATATTTACGAGACACATTTCCCCTTGAAAGGATTGTAAGAGGAGAAATTAAAAAAAGACACAACCGACAACGGTAATGACAAGGCGGTTGGATGTTTTCTCATCCTTGTTGGGTTCAAAGCGAGATTTTTTGAGGAGTTTTTTTTTTCATTTGAGAAGGTGTTGTCGTCATGTCGCCACCACAATAGGTCCATTAGCTTTTAAAACTTAATACCAGTTTGAGTGACATTTCTGGGTGATGAGAGAAATGAGAGATGCCGAGAAAGCACATTATCATTTAATGTGAGAAGATAAAAACGTCATTGTCATTAACTGCCGTACAAATAAGCGGAGACTCGCTATTAAAATTCAGTCAAGCACACTGTTGAGCTGCTGCTGAGAAGACCTCGAAGTAGAAATGCGTGCTTGCCGCCCTGCCGAGATTTTTAATGCCTACATAACTTGCCAAAAGGTAACGGACTACGGAACAGCCTTGCATACCCACGCAAAATGTAGCAAGAGAAATGGGGGAAAGTTGCTGGCGCAGTTTTTTGGTCGTCAAAATGACAGCAAACCCATCATCATCTCTATTAATATTTATTCTACCCATTACAGAAAGTACCAGCTATATACTAGAATTTTGGAATTTAAAGTGCCAATTTCCAATGAATTCGGTAATTTTCCGATTGAAAAGATCACTATATAAAAATTGGAAGAAGAATATAAATATTTAGACAAGTATGTTTGTATTAGTGAGTATTCTAATTCGCCTAGCCAAATCAGTGATAATTAAATGTGTTTTGTCTAGTATAGCTCCTCTAGACAGTTTTTACTGAAATTATCGACCTGTTAATCCCACAGTTCAACAAAACCGCAACAAGCAAACACAACCACATATTTTTGATATTTTTATGTTGTGATCTAATGATTCAGTTTCTTTCTGTAATTTTCCTGAACGTTCGTAGAGTGAAATTGAAGGAATTCATAAGTCTAAATAAATTCTGAAACTTCTTGCATCCATTTTCCGCAAAAATTTGGTAACTGTCCTTGATAGGGGAAATCAAACGCCTTCGCACGATTTGATGCAAACTAAGGTCATACGTCGAAGTAAAATTGTTACTCACCTTATTCTGTAATTTTCTTGTTGCAATTTCTCAGCAGGAGCGATTTGCACACTGCTAAAAGCAGATACACGAAACCCACCGCAGTCTCTTTAATAAATACATATCCACGTATTTCATACGTAAGCCCACTAATTAAAATAGTTGTATAAAAAGTTCTCTTGTTTGACTTTGCCAATGCTAAATTAGTAAACATGTTGCAACAGTAAGTTGGCATTTTTAACATAACTACGGCAGAGACAGCCCTCTATATAATATTCTCGCTGGTGTGATAAATTGTATGAGGAGGATGAAGTGTTAAATATAATATTTCACTTCCATTTCACCACACATGTAGCAACAATAGAAGAAGTTTCCAAGTACACAATGTATGCAAACGGGAATGTTCACGAAAACGGCAATACTCATAAATTTTGCTGGGAATGTAGCCTTTGGTGCATTTGCATAGATTAAAACTTTTACAAAAGAAGTGTAATAATAGGTGAGACCAGACCAGAGTGAAAGTTTATGGTGCACTTGCTAGGAGTGAAAAGTTGTTTAGTAATTTTTGTTGCAGATTAGGTCAATACAGAAACAAGCTGTTGTACAAAGTCTCATTCATTTTTATGATACTAGAGTGCAAGAGAGTTCAAACTGTGTGTGTTGATACTTTTACCCTATCACCATAAGGTAAAATCCATTAG
>JAAXOA010001272.1:0-16689 GCA_036561885.1 Salina celebensis
CATTTGTTTCACTCACCTCATACAACAAGGATTCTTGTGTTTTCTAAAATGAGAAGGGTAAATAGTTTGGAATATTTTGGAAGACCAGAGTGGAGCACAATAGGGAAATATATTTTTACCAGTAGGTATCCGAGAAACTTTGAAAATTTGCCATGTAATTTGTTTCTTTCCATCCATCCATCCTCTTTTTGTAGTGTTTTGTATTCGTTAACGATAATATATTCTTGGCCAAAGTGAAGGAAAATTTGTGCGAACATTAATACCTGAACCTCCAAGTGAGCCATGGTTGATGCGAGTGAGTAGCTCACTCTTACGCAGATAGATTAGAATAGTATGTACATTTCTAGCGCAACCTGTTCTGTACTATATTTAAACAACAGTGTAATTTGTTAGGCTACTCGTCTTCCCTGCAATATATCCAGTGTGAAAAACCCACATTATATGAAGCTCGCGAGTGTAAAGTGCTTTTGGGAAATCAAAGATTCTGTGTTTGTTCATTTACATGGGTACATTGTCTCAAAAGAAGAAGATAAATGACGATGCATAATATGACTCGTTTGTTTCCTTATGCCTTACTTCTTTTTTTACCCTCCACACGACTATCAAGCTTTTTTTTGGATGTTTGTTGCTTTTTCCTGCTTTCACTCCTGCTTCTCCGAAAATTTGTTGTGATGAAGGTCTTGTTTGACTTTGACTTGCAACCAGCTTTCTTTCCTAAAAACAGAGATGCTTTTGGTGTAAAAAACAAAGAAATATGTTAGTCTACAAATGTATTTTACCGTCTTTCTTTTATTTACCAGGAACAAAAATAGCATGCAAGTTGCACTACCCAACAAACTACCCACCAGAATCCCTTTATATAGCAAAAGCACTCAAATCTGTTGGGAAATGTGAGGTACGCGGAAGGTGTCAGCTACGTGGATTGTCCATTGTATGAAACTGGAGAAACTAAAATAATTGGAAACTAGAATCTAAATTCATTCATCCATGTCCAGTAATAATAATGCCGAGACCAATTACCCGAAATTTAGATTTAATAGGAGGACCGCTTAAAGAACGGGTGAAAAATGGGGAAAAGACCGGATGGAAAAGGCATCTCGTCAAAGCCCCTGGTGAAAAGCTTGTCCCGCGGTACTACACACTGACATAATGGGAAAAAATGTATTGCTTCTCTACTCTTATGTAGCCACATGCGAGAGCCACATTTATCTTTTTTTGCCTCTACGTACATGTTAGCTGTCACGTTTAGAGAAACAGCAAGTTGCATTATAAAGGGAAAGGGATCACATTACTGATGTGTTATGTGTGCTACTTACACAAAGCATTTTCTAGGTATGAAAAAAAATCCAGTAAATAGATAACATCAAACGGACCACCTCGAC
This sequence comes from Salina celebensis, assembly GCA_036561885.1. NCBI lineage: Eukaryota > Metazoa > Arthropoda > Collembola > Entomobryomorpha > Paronellidae > Salina > Salina celebensis. The sequence goes on from JAAXOA010001272.1 coordinate 1,383, forward strand.
CAACATACCATCAAGAAATAGAATCATTTTGTTGTTCACATATTTCCCTCAGAGGCAAGTTCTCTAATAAAAAATTGTGTAAAACGGGCATAATTGATTATTGGGGACACTGTATACAACTCATACACAAGTTCAACTTGTCAATGAGTAATTGAAGCAAAGATCTATAATGGGAAAACGTGCAAAAATCTTTCAGGGGCAATCTGGAAATATTTCATTAATCACAATTACTCTATCCGTTCTTTATGGTTTGATTGAAGTAAAAAATCTTTCACCCTGAAATATGAAATATCACTTTGCGGTTAGATAAATCCTATCGTCCCTGAAAGCGATAAATGTTCCACAACTTATTATTTTCCTGGCAAAAATGAAATAAAAAAACTAACCCAAGCCTATTTTTGCCAAACAAGGATTTTCCCTGCTGACTTCTACTTTTTTTATACCCAGAATTCTCCGCTACGTAATGCAAAACCAATCACTTACAATATCATGTGTCAGAAGAGATATAGAAATACTAAATATCCAATTTTCACACATCACTCATCCTCTATCTATATCTCAACAGAATCATGGACTCAACTCATCACTCCGCCAATCTCTCAAACCGTTTTCCTTCTCTATATTCTTTTTTTCTTTCTTTTAAATGATGACATTTCCCTTTGTATAATCTTTTTCTTCTTTCACTCGTCGAAAATGCGATGTTCATCTCGGTAGTTTGGTGGTTGAAATGGAGCTTTAGAGAGAGAAAAAAAACCCAAGAAAGCCGAGTTATGAGGAGCAACAGTCATCCCTTTCAATCAAGGGAATTTACAGATGGGATATCCAATATAATAACATCAAGAAGGTGTATAATATTTTATTTTCTAAGTATTTCTCCAGGGCACAAGCTTCATGGAGAAACTGCTGGAGGAGGGAATGAATGAAAGCTTCCTTCTTGATCTTTTAGCACGGATGAAAAGGAAGGAGGTTCATGATAGAACAGAATATTATTACTCTCAGGAAGGGGAACACGTCAGTGCTCTTCTATAGCCATTACGATTTTTTTCCCCTTCGTCATAAGATTTTCGTCACATACATCCTATGAAGACGTCTATCTTGAATATAACTTTACGTTTTTTTTCTTTAATATTTCGATATTTTCCAATAAACTTTTTTTTTAGATAGATAAAATGTCTACGTGAAGCATCAACAGTGGCACTCTGAGGATGGATTATTTGCGATAGTTTTATCCAAGGTGGAAGGAGATACACACACACAACTAGCTTGGTGAAAGGCGCGCGGTGAGCGTCGCTGACAGAAATCCAATCCGGTGCTGTGAGAATGATATGAAGAGCAACAAAGAAGGGGAGAAAAGAATAGATATTGGATGAGAGCAGGTAAAAAAATAGTGTTTTTGCTTTCACTTAAGCTCCCAATATAGTCAAGACTTGGGTGATGTGACTAAAGGTATGCGTGTGTTTCTGTGTGGTCGTATGACGATAACTACCCACCTTTCCAATAACACACACGTCAGCTCCAACGTTTTATGCTCAAGATAGCTACAGTAAAATATATCTAGCAACTCATAAAATTCAAGCTGAGCTTGGAAGAGGTAAAATGTAAGGTAAACTAGAATGGGGTAAGATTTTTTTTCAAAATGTTTTGAGGGAAAAAAGAGAATCGAATAATCTATGAGTGAGTGGTTGCCTGTTGGATGAGTAATGTATAAAATAGAAAATAATAAAAGTCAATAGGTAAGATGAATAGATTCAAGAAGATTCAATAAGTTCTTTTCTTAAAAGCTTCTAGCGAAAAGACGGAAGAAGAGCAGGAGGGAGAAAGAGAGAGAAAGTGAACACAGAACTAATAATAACGGTCGAGTGAGTAGTATAATATTTATTCCTTCGAGTGTGCGACGACGAGAAGACTACACGAAATGATATACCATTTTTCAGTGCTGGTAAAGAATAAAAATAAAATATAAGAGAAGAAAAAAAAAGTAAAATGTAATACAGCAAAAAGGAAAAAGAGCGAAAAAAGAGTGAATTTTATGTAGGTATATCCAATTCGCGAGACCACCGCTCAGAACCGCCGCTACCACAGAGCCACACAACTGCCACAACTATCATCGTCATCGTCATAATCATAATAAAAATGGCAATAGCTTTGTTGTACTCCTTAGAAAGAAGGGAGAAAGCTAACAACGAAAAGCTTGTGGCGGTATCCACAAAAAACACTTTCACTTTATTCAGCCGTAGCTCCATTCAGGATCAGAATCATGGCTCAGGATGAACAGGCAGAAACGGAGTACTTATTAAATGCATATTAGATCAGGCTATTACAATGGCAGTGATACAGTGAGAGAGCTATAAGCTTATAACTGCGTGGGCTTGCTTGGTCGATGAAATGATGTATCGATGAGGGGGAAACTACCAATATAGCGGCTACTCAATACCTGAGGTTTCGTCAAAACTATCTCTTTTTCTGATCTGGCAAGCAAAATAAGTAAGTAAACTTGTGGTAACTGCCTCGTGCCTGGTGCAGTTTGTGGATCGTCATCAGGCGCTAAAGGTGCTATGAAAAACATTTCTTTACTCATCATTTCTAAGGATTATTAGATGACAGTATATATTCCAGACTTATACTAGGGTGAACATAGAGATATTGCATTGAATGTCATACGTAGGGGAAAGCGTGAAGCAACTGTTGATAAGACATCTTTACGCGAACCCAACTTGCAAACAAAACGTAATTTTGACTTTGACCATATAAGATGAGTCTTCCTTTTGGTATGATTTTCAAGAAACGTGCATGTTAGTGTCACTAAAACAAACAATTGCAATCATTGATATGTAACTATGTACGTACAATCGCAAAACATATATTATATGAAGTCAAAGATGTTTTACATCCTTACATTCCGTCTCATTCATATATCAATGTTGTGACACTTACAGGATATTTCGTTGTCACACGATCAGTCATTTTTCTTAGCGTTTTGTCGCTTTGACTTAGGTATCATGCTGGGAAAAGAAAAATTCTAGACAAATAGACAGTTTTCTCAATATATTGAATTTGCATAAGTTAAGGAAACTGAGAGTGTATTATAGTTTTTTTTCTTCCAAACAAGCAAGTTTACACAGGATGAAAAAACGAATCACGAAAAGGTGATTACATATTTTATGCGCTTAGGCGAATATACACAAAATACGTAAGATTTCTCTTGTAACTTATATCTTACAAGTCCATAATCTGTCAATGTTATTCATGCGTCTATGCCTACATTTGCATCTAAATTTCATCTAGCAATCATCCTTTAGAGATTTACTAGTTAGAGGAACCTAATACGAAGTGTTGTAAAATTGTCTATTTGATCCTATAATAGTTTGTTCTTCCAATCCAGACCGAGTCTCCACACAAAATTGCGTTCTGAGGTGGTTTCATGCAAAACATTTCAAGATGCAATTTGTGAAATTCTACAAGCAACCGATATGCAAAGTTCCATCGCTAAAAACCAAGTATTGATCGTTTACTTCTTTCACCAAAAAAATTTATCGCTTCGGTAGAGTATTGCCACAACTGTGTAGAAACACCCCAACTGTGAAAGAATTTTCATTATTTCGCTCACTAGTAAAAAAAATCTAGTTAATACTGAATGTAGCGTGTCAGACAAGAATATACTTTATGCATGTGTATGAGGAAAAAGTCGAAAAATCATAAAAAAAGAAAGAGTGAGGCACCACCAGACGAAGAAAGTGAAAAAAAAAGCAATCTCCTGTTGCTTTCTCCGTGTTATCAATCTTCGTGGCGTTTAGCTTGACATGATCTCTTGGTTTTTAGTTCTCGACGCGAACACCCAATGGTGAACATCATCAGAAGCACTAGAGGAAAAAAAGTAGCTTCTCAAGCATTCCAGGAAGTTACGGTGGATGCCGGCTTAATGTTAAAGTCTTCTTAATGCTACGTCTTTAGTAGCATCTAACATATGCATTAACGTGTCAGCAGTTAGGAACAACGCAATTTTTATTTAACTGTTTACTTACATAGTTTTAACGTAAAGAACTATGTATTTTTTCAGATAGTTCAGCTTCATAGCACAAGTAGACCCATTTTGGAAAGCTGCTATGACCAGGTCATGACGATATTTCTGCGGGCCTCTCATCATTAAAGCAATAGATATAAAGTACATAGATATAGAAGCTCTAAGAGAAAAGCTGTATAATGATACATAACGTTTTAAATTAAGTTAATGGCATTTAAAAAGCTGGTAGTTGTTTCTCGTGAAAGATCAGGATTTCTTTATGATACTATATGGCTTTTCTGTCTTCCTTCCAAATAGTGTAGATGGCACAGCTTTCCGTTTACCACAAGAAATCTTCCGCACTGTGGAAGAAAGTTGAAATGAATTATCTAACTGTAAGATACCATTTTCAAAGTTGCTGTATTGATTGTTAAGATTAAATTTGAAGCCTAATATAAAGTACTTTACATAAAGGAAGGGGTCGTTAGCTTTCTGGTCAATTTAAATAAGACTATGAGCAAACGAAAGCGACCATGCTGACCTTTGAGCTGTGTTGCAAAGCTTGTTGACTTTTGTGATTGGGAAGCCGAAAGTTGGACGATATATTAGTGAAAATGAAAGGAAAAGAGAGAAAATGTATTCATTTTCATTATTAATCGATTATGATTTATGAGTTACATCGATAGGGAACGTGTTTCTCTATTTTTTGTGTATGAATGACCTGACTGTTCATATGCACTGATGAATTTTCTACGTCAATGGGTTTCTAAAGACTGTTGTGAACGTTTCAAACTTACTTTTCTCTCCATCACTCAAGACGTTTCAGCTGGTCCATTCGCAAAATTACTTATGCTTTCTCTGAGATCAAAGCAAAAGACTACAAAATACCCTTGGAAAGGGAGCCATAAAAGAATGGGAATAAAGCCGGCTTTATTTCTTACTTTATTTATTACGCTTCCCGAGCATTATGCTGCTTGCCTACCTTTCCTTAAGGAATTCATTCGCGTTCTTGTCTAATGCTATTAGCATCAAGAAATATAAGTATCAATCTTTGAGGATTTTCATACTTGATGAAGGTTTTTACGAGGTTCAAATCGTTGTCAGATCCAATCATTATGCATGCAGTTGTGTGAGTACAAATAAAGCAACAGTTAACAAAGTCAATACAATTTTAAACAAAATATCTTACAATTTTGAAGTGCATTCAAATAATGCAGTTTTAATTTTTTTCAATTCATGAAAATTTCTTTTATTCAAGCCAAAGACAATGTTGTTTGAATGTACTCTGAAGTAATTGCTCAAAAACACTCACTGCGGCATGGTTTTACTCGCAGACCTGTTCAAATTCCACAAGATTTCAATATGTTAAAATGGGAATTTATTACAGCCAAACCAAATGGAACTACAGATGCTATCCAGTTTCGTAGTCTTACTCTTCTTGTTTGAAAACTATTCCTTTTTTTTATTACTTTTTCCAGTTTTCCCACTGGTATTCCTCAATTATGCTAGGACATACCTAATGAATTTGTAGACTATTGGTTTTTTTAACCTAGACAGCCGAACATTAGCCTTATTTCTGCTTACCTGTTTGGAAATCAAGCAACAAGCTTTTGGTTCACTTGTGGTTTCTCTTCTTGATGTAACTGCAGTGAATAAAGAAAAGTTAGCCTCTTGATAATGTCAAATTGCGACGCACGGTTTTCTTTTGAATTTGGAAAGATCGATAAGCATACGGTTTTGGAGAAAGAGAACATTTTCATCATGAAATGGGCCAGGTTTTCTTTTTATATAAGACATAAGCTGGACCCCAGCGCTCATTTTCAATTACATTTCGTTTCTTAATGAAAAGTAAATGGCATTTTTTTTCTTTTTGTTTGCATTAATGAAAGAGCTCCATGTTTTCGACCTGACCATGTTAGTTTTGAAGAAACCCGCAATGGCTGCGTTCTCGAAGGAAACAAAAAAATGTGGTTTCTTCTAAAGACATTTTACTTATTTTAGTACTCTGCAAACACATTTTAAAAATAGGTACACACTAACAAGTCGAGAGAATGAAATGGCAAATAATTTATAATGACAAACCTTCTCGAACGTCGAGACAAAGTATCAATGGTAAAGGGATGCTCAAAATGTTCAGTACAATGTGTGTTGTTGTTGAGCCTCATTACTACGCATATATCAAGCATGTAAAAATTGTGTTTTGGTTCATATGGTTCAAAACATAATGGTTTCTAAATTTGGTTTCTCCTTCGCTTTCCGCTCGCAGACAATCTACATTTGTCGGGAGAAATAGGGTTAGCAAGATCAACTTTTTTTTGTGCTCCGAGATAAATACGATAATATAGCTCATTTTTTATGAGTCAAGTTTAACATTTTTCTTTGAAATGTTCACATTTTAAAAAATTTGTTTGCATGATGCTCCATTGTGAAAAGATGGCGTGAATTCTACATGCTTCAAGCAATTATAACTTGTTTTTGGAAACTTTATTAAATAACAAAAACATATTCGATGTCATTTCACAACTGTGCAAAATGGGCGGACAATATGAATCTCTCCGTTGAGACTTTAGTGAATGACCATTTTGAAGTTATTGAAGACATTTTGCTTGGTTTTGGTGCATAAACATATTTAATCAGATTGCTTACTCTACTATTTAGCAGAAGTTTTATACAACATACCACACAACCGATTTGCAATGTCACATTCTGCAAAACCTAATGCATTTATGTAAATCCCTGTCTTCCGTTTAAATTGTGATAGTCGTCATGTGCCATTCATGTACCAAAAGACCCACAAGGACAGATTATCAATCTCGATAAAACTGCGACAAACAGTTATTTTCATGTAACCCCAATAAAATAAAATGTTTATTCATGTGGACATGGAATACAATTTGATTGAGACACGATAATCTCACAATTTGTAAAGATTTTTAAAGTCAAATTTGAATTACAAAACACACTCTCATTTCAACCAGAACAACATAAAAATGTACACAAAATTCAAGGCGGGATTTGCAATTAGTAACCGATATCAATGTGTCTATCTCTGCCAGAAGAATTGCGAAACCGATAGTTTACGCGAAATAAANCAACATAAAAATGTACACAAAATTCAAGGCGGGATTTGCAATTAGTAACCGATATCAATGTGTCTATCTCTGCCAGAAGAATTGCGAAACCGATAGTTTACGCGAAATAAAACTTCAAACCCTTTCCAACCTGATTTTTTTATTATTATATACTTTTCATTATACTGAATAGAAAAAACAATCTAAAAGATACATCAACCAGCTCTGTTTCCGTGTTTCATTTCTTCTGGTTGTTATATATTTTTCCATTAGATTTTTTACCAGTTTGTGCGTTACTTTTTTTTATCTCCGCCTTTTTTAATGTTCCCATTCTCTTCTTATCCTTTCTTTTCTATCATCTTAATATCATGGGGTTATGGTTTGAGTAAGCGCTTTATCCATCCTTGTCCTCTTTTTTGATGAGAATTACAACTTGAACCGTATACTTTTCTTCATTTTTTTTTGTTCTTCACTTCACTGCTACCTCTTTGCTTGTAATGCGGTTAGTTACTATTTTTTTAATATCATTTTCTGTTTATATTTTTAATGCGAATCCAAGAAGCGTCTTTTCTGAGCGATGTTTTCATTTCTAGTGGGTGTACTCCATCGTTCTACTATGAAACAGAAATCCGTCAAGATGAAAAGATGACTAAGTGTGAAATTGAATATATATGAAGGAAGAAAATGAAACAAGGGGAAAAAATTCTTCACTACAAAAATCCTTTTCTTTCCAACCGTACTGTTTTTCAACAAAAATCTCAAGTATTTGAAGTTCATTTTTTTTCTTTACAAAAAAGAAATCCTTTAACTTTTTTTTATTCATTTACTGTTTACCCATCGGACTATGTAAATGGTGTGTTTCTGGGCTGAAACTTTAAGTAAAGAAAGACAGACGGTTGCAACAACAGAAAAATGAAATCATTGGATTTAGAATATAGAATTGGAATTTTTTTTCGGATTCAAAAAATGCAATGCGTGTCGCCGATCGCGTAGTTAAAGAAAAAAGAGAGTCGCACATTCTACATTCTAAAAGGAAGAAGATCGCAATGGAGCGTGACAATGACAAAAGCGTCATCCTCTTTTTTGCGTTCGACTCGCTTGTTTATTTGAGCATTACTAGAGTTGGCTACAGTATGAAAATAATCAAAGGAGATCACCTTCCTGCATTTTTCCTTCTCGCTTTCAATTTATTTATTTTTTCTATTGGAGAAACAAAATAGTTGGAGAAAATTATATAGATGTGGTTAAAAGATAAGCCCTATTTGATTTTCCTACTTCCGTTTCCCGTCTTTCCGCTGTAAATTTTTGGGAAAAAGGTAGCTCTTAAAGTACGCGTAAAGAATAGATTTTTTGTTTCTGGGAAAATGCATATTTGTGTAGAAGTATTTTGGATGCTTGGAAAATATATCGGTTTAAGATTCCCCGATAACCATTTTTCATGTCAAACATTTTCCGTACGGATTAGTGGACAGTAGAAATTAATCTGTTATGCAAAATGAATTGTCAATAAAAATACATGTGTGGCTCATGAATTTCATTAATAGTAGGCAATTCCATAATTCTGTCATTTAGGCGCTTTTTACAATAGACAATAAAATAAATGCAAAATGGATTGTCAATAAAAATACATGTGTGGCTCATGAATTTCATTAATAGTAGGCAATTCCATAATTCTGTCATTTAGGCGCTTTTTACAATAGACAATAAAATACACGGATTCTTTTTTTTCAACTGCTCTTTTGTTCTGAAGCTGGTTCACTAGATCGAGGTACATTCCATACCATGACCCCGTTCACAATACAACTTGCTTTGCAATCATCGTGTAATAAAACGTAGTGGAAGAGACAACAAAACAAAATGACCGAATCAATCAAGAGATTCATTACTGCAATTACAATAGGAATGGATTTGGATACAAGTAGGTAGAACGGGAAGTGCATTTGAAAAACATCGAAATAACAAAAAACTCAGAAATAGAATTGTCAAACGAAAGTTTATAAATGCATTGTAAATGTTGCAATAATTGATACGCTAAAATTTTTCTCTTAAAAACACCAAACGAAAAGATCATTAAGCGCATTATGATGTATTTTAAAGTTGAAGTATTGCGACTTTGTAGAAAATATCAACTACTAGTGAAAAACGATAGCTTGACAAGCACATCTAATGCACCTTAAATTATAAAGTATGACTTTATTCTGTAATTCAAAAGTCGACTGGTTATTTATTACAAAAGTCTTCATGGATCTTGTGTGGTTTTGTGTATAATCACGGGGTAGACTACATTTTCAGGATTTTCAGAGCTGCGCATAACTGAATCTTGATTACAAGAAAGAAAAGACATTATTAATGCCCATTGACTACGTTTTTTCCCAATCATGACTTTAAAAGTGAAAAATAACGTGTTTCTTTATCTACTTGTTTTCGGTGAGGTTTAAATTCATAAAAAAAAAGTTCCTCATTTCAGAAAGAATCCAAAAGTTGATTTGTTTTCATGGACAGATGCCAAAAGAACGACACTGACAAATATCAGCACACACGGAAGATAATTCTACACAATGTAGGTATTACGCAGAGAATTGAAAAGGTCGTACCTGCCGTTGAGTACACAATTCCACTGATTGATTGATATAAACTCGGAATTTTATATGTTATTTGTGTGTGTACAATGCTGGTTTTCTTTATACGCATTGGATTGGGGCGAAGTGCAAACGTAGTACCATTTTCAGTCGGGCTGATATGAATTACGTGTGGTTGGAAATTAGCAACAATCAAAACAAACTTGAAATATAGTTCAACAAAAAAACTTATTTTTATAATGAATACAATTTATTATAAAGTAATATTTTTATAATTCAACTTTCACTTAGATAAATCCACAAAATATACAGACATTAGCATACCTTGTAGCAAATCTCCCCAGTAAATGAGTTTTCTCGGGAAATAATGGGTGACTAAGCGTTGGTCGTTCAAGTCTAATGGAATGTAGACGGAAATAGTTTTTAGAGTGCCTAAAATTACGTTTTTTCCTTATTGTTAAGTTTCATTACTATTAGTACATTGAAAAGCTCACCGAAAAGCATTAAAAATGGTAATGTAATGTGTCAACGAAATACATGACAATAATTTCTAGTAATCCGTGAGGATGGTTTGTGTTGCCTTTGGTATTTTACAGTGATGTCGTAAAAACGCTTGTATTTAAGAGTAACAGTGCATGGGATGTCCTTTTGGAAAGTATCATTTAGAAAGAATATAGTTAATAGCTTTAACAAAAACATTTTTTGAAAAATCCACTCTTGTCAACTGTCTCTACAAAATATTTTCAGTTTACGCTTAGGAAAGAAACCAACACTTTTACCATTGTATGGGAGGAAGGGGAAATGAAAATACCATATTTAAAAGATGTTTCCCGATTACAAAATGAAGAAAAGGTTTTACTTGTACGTGTAACGTCCAGCACGAATGTGTTTAGTAGTAATGTCATAAAAGTAAACAAGCCGGAAACATTTTGGGTGACTGAAACACGTTTTAAATTTCGCATATATTGGCTTAAATATTAACGAAGTTTCCGGTTTTCCAACTTTTCATCCGTAGTGGAAAAGACGCCTCTACTCCTTGAAAAAAAGTTTTGCTAAAAGTGTGCGTACAAATGGGAGCAATCTAGAAAAAAACTTTAATGATGTGCTACCATAAACGCTAGAAATGAACTGTATCTTGTTTACTACGCTATACTTTAATGTTTATTCTCTTCTGCTAATAATTGGTTCTTGAACTGCGCTATTGTATTAAAAACCGAGGGTTTGTTAGTTTTCATTGGAATGAGCATCCAGAGTTTAACTTGTTCTAGTCAATAGACTCGATTAGACTTCGCATTTGAGAAACTTTACTCGTGGATAGATACTTGGCCCTCATCACTGTTCTGGAGAACTTGTAAAGTTTCTCTAAAAATCGGTGATTTGACACCACCGTGGGGATCTAAACTTGAATCCTCACAGTTTACAACGGCAGTGCTAGCTCGATGAGAATCGACTAAGGATATTTTTGACTGGTCGTAACAAGTTTCCTGTTGACCGGTAATAGGAGCAGAATGAAAGGGAACACGAGCTGAAATATGATTGTGTTTTTTCGCTGATGGTAGTCCATTGTCCAAAGTAGTTGCATTGTTTGTCGTGGTGCTGTTAGAAGTGGTTACTACTAGTTCGTGGTTCTTATGAGCACTTACCAAGTCCCCAATGTGAATTGCTTGTACTTGCCTCACACAAGTAACAGAGTTTACCAATTTCAACGTGCCACTTTCCGACAAAGTGAATGGCTCCGATGATGAATTTGATGACAATTGTTGGTTCTTCAACTTTATTCTGGAGTTTTGAGCGGTTGTGGAAACACCTAGATCAGTAGCAGTTGGAGTAATACTACGAGGAGCTTGGCCGATCATCATTGTCGTCACCGTCCGTGACTCGGTTGTTTGTAAGACGCCTTGAGTTGGATGAGTTGTAGGAAGAGAAGCAAGTGTGCGAGTTCCATCATCATTGCCCCGATGATGAAGCTTTTCCAATGGAGTTTTATTCTTCTCTGCTGAATACCTCCCACTGGGAACTGTAGCAATCCCATTCTCTTGTAAGGACTCGTCTTCACTACCACTGGACCCAGGTTTCATTGTTTGAATGTGAACTTTTTCTTTCAAACTTGGAGAATCTGACTGGTGTGCATTCACATCGGGAAAGGAAGCTGACGACGATAATAATGATGAAGTAGTGGCACAAGGACTATCACTACTACCCCCATTTGTTAAGCTACTACAGCTCCCACTAAAGTATAGATGTATTCCAAAGTTCGCTCTTCCGTCTCGTACTGCAGACAGAGTCAACAAAGGTTCTGGACCTCGCTCTCCAGTCTTTTGGTCAGTACAAATTGTAGCACATCTCATACATGGTCCACCGCTCTGAAAGAAAATTGTGGCACACACAGACACGTTATATTTTACATTGTACACATTATCACTCTTGAGAAGAACAGCCAGAGAGAGAGAGAGAGAGAGAAAAAACAAGTTGAAAATAGGAAAATGTGTTTCCTGCTTTCAACTTTCTATAAATAAAATGTGTCCAAATGCTCTTTACCAACAAAAGCGTTTTTCCTTTGAACAATGAATGATCAAATATCTACAGTTTGCACAACCACTAAAAAATAAAATGCTAGAGTAACAGTGTAAGTAAGAGGAGGAGAGTGGCTAGTGCATTTTTACCTTGAATTCCAGGTCTCCAATTCTCACTTGACTCCACTTTTCCTCTTCAAAGGGAACATCGTTTTTCTCGAGTTCCAAGATGACCAACTATGAAGTTTCCTCTGAATCTGTCAATGAGATTTTCCACGAGCTGTGAAAAAAAGAGAAAGCTTATTTTAGCAAACATTTTTGTACCCACTACTTGAAACTACTGACTAGCAAACGCGTTTTACGTAATTTTGACAAGGATAATATTCATCAATTAAGGGCCGTTTAAGGGTTAAACACTGATGAAAAGACCAACAATTTCTTGGTGTTGTTGCGAACACATTTAAAAAAATATATAGTTATAAGATTACAATGGTAGACGGAGAAAGTTGACACCATTCAAGAATTACCCCAAAATGCCATGGTTTACGAGCTTAGGAGCTTTCAACCTGTAGTGTTGCAGTTCCTAACTAATAAATCATTCTTGTAACCTTATTATGTTTAATAGGTATACATTTCCTGATATTCAAGCTGCTTTTCTGTCATTTTTAAAATAGATACAGCTGGGCAAACTAACCCCAATAGCGCGAGAGAAATATCCTCATTGATTACCTACCTACCCCCATCATTGCTTCACTAGCTATCACCAGGAATAAACTTCCAAGCATTAACACAACTTTTTGCTGTTGTTTTTTTTTCTTTCACGTAGGCGAAAAAATTTGAAGATGAAAAAATATAAGGTGCTTAGCTAGTTTATCTGACATATATGGCCTGAAGTTTGGAAATGATGATGATAAACAGACTTGTACAGAGGAGCCATTTCCACGAATGAAGCACACATTGCAGAGATACTTTTGGCTGGTTTCTGCTCCTTCCAGTGGAAGTGGAAAGGAGTGAAGTGAAAAAACAGACTAAATAGAGAGAAAGTGAAAAAATATGGTAGAGCATAACAGTGCCAGATAGACAGCTGTATAAGTAGTGGCATAAAAAGGGAATGGTGATGATCAGCAGCATCATATCATTATCATCGTCATCAACATTATCTTGATGATGAAGCATCAAAAAATGTTGTTTCTCCGTTTTCATGCAGTATTATTTTTTTCCAACGTCAACAGCCAAATGGCATGGCACATACTATTTTGTATCATCTACCCACACCCAAGCCGCATTAAAGCCTAACGTTGATAGTTGTGTGGCCCTGAAAGTTACGCTAACACCAATCAGCCACTTCAGTAAACATACCTTAAAAAAGGCCGATCATGTCAACGAAATAGCAAACCTTCTCCTGCACTATTCATGACTTTTATCATTTTAGCTTAAGTGGATATAACTGGGTTGTAAGTAAAACTGGGAAGGATACGAAAATAATGGCCAGACGCAGTCAACCTTACACTCAAATTACTATTCCACCCAAATAACCATAATCAAGCCGAATGCCGGTATCTTAAAGCTGATAACTTTGCCCATTCTGGTGACTTTTTTTCGTACGGGACACCAGAGCTCAAGATGATGAAGACACTATAGTTTACTTAGGAACTAGGTTAAAAGCATCAACTTGCTGTTCAGATACAGATTACAAATACCTAGAAGAATCGCCATACAAAATGTTTTCGAAATTATGTAAAATGAATTAAAAATAGTTATCCATTTGTATTTTTCAACATGAACATGAGAATCTGCAGTAAAATGTTTTCAGCAAGTTCTCTCTTCACGTAACTGCAGCTACGATTTTTGTATTCTCTCAAATTATACTGAGTTGGTATAAATGTCTAAAATGCAAACAGATTTCTTTCCACAGCACAACTTTGATACATTTTCTAATACGCTATAGTATCCCTATTTACCCTCCAAGTTGTTGTGTATTGAACGCATACTGTAGTAGATAAATGTAAGGCAGTACATAACTTTCATGTTCCATTCCATGATTTTCTAACCCTCCTGGCACATCTAAAAACTTGTATTCTGATAAATACTCGGTACGAAGAAAAGACAGATAATGGCAATAATAATATAATGTCTGTCAAAACGGCAAGTTTCTTCGCTGATTTCTTGGCTGTCCCCTTTCCTTTACTACTTGATCGATTCTTTTTTCTAAAGAATAGAAAAAATAGATGGAAAAAGAAATGAAATAAGTGGTGTGCTCATTCCTTGTTGTTGGCCAATCTTCTATTTCCTTTTTTTTCTCATTCCTTTCTACAGTTTCTTTTTTTTTTTCATGTTCACAAGCTGCACAGTTTCCAGCTAGGTACAAACAGTTTATTGCAACGAAAAGATGGACTCTGAAGATTTTTCTTTTCACGAATCAGAAAAAGCTAACAACAGCAATGGAAAAAAACGTTGATGTATCTTATATCAACATTAGTTTATTCGTCGATCGAGTTTTGTAGAAAATTGCTCTTACCAAATTTTCCTCTCATTTTTCTCCTATCAACTATGAAGAATTCTCTGCCATCATACAACATCACTTCTTTCAATATCATTATATACATTATATCGGTAAAACATTACTTTTCTCTTGTAGTTTCACCCTTAAACCAGTTGTCTTTGATTTTCCTGTTTTTTCTCTCTTTCATTCCTTTTCTCTTTGTGATAATCAGTTTTCTCACTTGCTTTGTGCTTAATACCGAGAAAAACCACTGCAACATTGCTAACATTTTAAGTACTATCATACGTTATCACAAACTACTATTCTAAGCGAAATATCTATAGAAAAAATCAGATAATGTTCTAGAAACAAAAACAAAACCAAAGAGAAAAAAAATCTTTCTTACCTGATGTTCTAAAAGCAGACGTTCTTGATTCTGGCTTTCTTCATGTTCAAGTTGGTTGTATTTTTCTCCTTGATTCTGGCGACCCTCACAGGCTAATGTATCTCCCCAAGATGAGATCAAATATGAAGCGACCCCTTTCTCTACAAGCTTCTGAGCTAATCGTCTCAGGCTTCCTATTGAGAGCAAAAGGAACTGAGAGTGGTTTGCCAGAGAGATCTCATCCAGAGCGTTCTCTAGAGAGACAAAAAGGAAAAAA
>JAAXOA010001273.1:0-16688 GCA_036561885.1 Salina celebensis
AAAAGTGGAGCGGAAACGACAAATGCTTATGTCCATATACTACCAGGAAATTGAATGTAACAGTCCCCAGAAATCCACAAGCCATGAGAACGCCAGCAATTTGCCGGATCCCTTCACGACCAACTTCTGTGAGCACCTGGAATTCTCTATATCTTTTTAACCCCAAGTCCATCGACCGAATATTTGAAATGCTGTGCAGAATTTTAAGTGCCATGTAAAATAGCATCATCCCTGCTGTCAACACAATACATAATATTCTTCCAGTTTCCAAGCTCGACCAGGTGAAAATTATGAAACGGGTCAATTTATACGTCAAAATCGACTTTTGTTTTTTAATTTTCCAGAAGTATGTGTAGATTGGGTCAACGTTCAGGGCCAAATTTGTCAGCGGCGCAACTAATATTCCCATCAAGACAAACACGTTGGCTGAAAATATCAGTAATCCCGTTAGATCAGCAGATTTGCAGCCTCCAAGAAGGACCTTTATGTCTGTAGCAAAACGACCAGTTCAAATTATATAATACTATTCAATATACATCATAATTGATTTAAATACGAATTATTATGTTACATACTTCGGTATAGCAACCTTATAGTACTGGGGCCCCTTAGACGAACTGTCGGTTCGTACTGAGGGCACAATTTTGCGCAATATGGGACCAACGAGTTAAAATATTCCATACAAAGATCATGGGAGTGGTTCCAATAAATCAGATTAATTCCACACGACGAAATAAAAACAGAAACGAAAGCAATAGTGAGCACACCATCGGAGACGCGAATCTTAGAGTTTCCGCTAATGAACTCAATTATGACTGCTATTCCGCACAAAAGATTGAAAATTGTTGGTACAAACGAGAACAAAAACGGAAGAAGCTTCCGTGTGTGGGTTTCCACGAAACATCGTTTGTGTGTGCCGTCCAATTTTATTTTATGCCTGTATTGCAGTGTTAGCCCGAAAAAGTTTTGGGCCATTGAACAGGTTGCCCACATTAAAGGAGTGCCCATTATTTTACAGATATGGTGCAGACAAATACGAATATTATCTATAACAGTCCTTACAGTGGATGCTGATAAAAAGAAAGGATAATAGGTTAGCTTCCCTAGCAACAACTGCGACAAATAGACTAGTGGTTTGGTTAACAGCCGAAAACGTAGAATTTGATATTGATTTAAGTTTGTTACTCGCTGGTAGTCATGGCAGTTAGTTTTTCACGTGTAAGCTTCAACTGTCCAAGAATCAATATTGCTGCTCACAAATCTATATTTAACTATAAATATACATCAGCTAATCCATCTATCCATAATTAAATCTGTATCTATCATTGTTCCAATATAATTCTTGTTATTACAGCGACTGAAACAAAGTGAACATAAAATCTATTCAAAAAATTAATCAAAATGACGATTTTTGTGACATTTTAAAAAAACGCGACTTATTTGGATTTAAAGATTTTTTCGTATAGGCTGGACGCAATGAGATGTGCGAGATGATGCACAATACTTCAGATAGGGGAACTTGCGGTGGACTTCTTCTCAGATAGACGAAAGGTTTACACGTGTATTTTTAAACTATCCGACCATCAAGGCTACTGATTGAATATATTGATTGTATATCTCTTGTCTTAAAATAACTCTATGAGTTATGGCGATGATAGCTTCCACATGCCATCGATCCATTTATAGACTTTAAAATACCCCATTATGAACGGAGTATTAATGTCCAGTGAACAGTTATTTTTTACCTCTGGTTTTGTCCGTATTTGGCCGTCCATACAACTTTTATTTTGTCAGGTAGACAATGAAAACTGTAAAACATTATTGATTTTTATTGCAAAAAATGTCAAAAGCATGGAAACGAACGTCCTGGTTTGGTTCTGTTTGTGCATTTGCGATTAAGAATATAGTTGTCTACTTAAACAGTTTTTTTCATTATGCAGCTTTAATAAAAGTTGGACAACATTGATTCTGTGATTAATAAAGTTTAGTGAAAGGAGACGTATGAATAACAACAACCGGTAAAATTACAATCGTGTTTGTTGATTTTAACGGAGATTCATACATATATACCATGTTATGTTTTATTTTAACAATAAAATATTGTTAGATTGTATCCGAGATCATGTTTTGATTAGGCTTCAAATATCCTCATATTTAGTGAAGAGTTCTGTACCTGTATTATCTAAGATGAAAGTTTCCAACAAGGCTCGTTGCTTTTGATTGACTCGATACTTGATACGAGAACTGTCTAAGGTCGAAATAAAATAGAGCTGATTCTACGAAAAGAAAAAAGCTATCAGGTCCTAACTACAAAATAAATTACTGGAAGAGGTTTACCTGTAGGAGTACTGATTTTTGGCACTGTTGGTGTGAGCGTATTTGGCCACTGGGTTGTTGTATGCTTGAAACTGGATATATTGTAACATCAAGACACGCTACGCAGCTACAGCTGTCGTAAGTACTATTAATTATATTCAATTTTCAAAACCTAAATACCTGATGAAATCGCGATTGTAACAAAATGTATTCCTGTTTTATTCATTTCATAAGTGAAAGTTTTCAGTAGTTCTACAGAAGTTTGTCCGTCTTGCATGATATATGTAATCATAATCAACATGGTTGAGCTGGTAAGCTTTTGATGTAGATGACCCATCTGAAGTTCTGTTCACGAAAATTGTATTCACGCTTAAAATTCAATTGGAATAATTCCTAGATAGACTCATTTGTTGTGCTCTGTAAAATGAGCATAACCGTCTTCGTATTCATGTCTCTTTACCTAACCCATTACACAGTGATTCAATGTGATTGCTTTAGAAATTGTACGGTTTTCTTATTTGAAAGCCATATCCATGTGGTTTTGGTGTGAGATTTTTACTATCTGTCGGGATTGGCAGTCTATGTAGTTTGTTTTCATGTTTCATGATAATCCAGTTTAGTTAGTTCTGAATTCCATATCGACAGCTACAAAGGGCAATTATGAATGGTTGTATTTAAGCTCGCGTACGACTTAGAAGTAAATGATTCAAACCTTTGAAATGACAAGGTTTCATCTTGTTTACAGTGGGCTTTTACATGATGAGAATTGTGTGATTGGTAAACCTTTTTTTATCTCACAGGGAATAGATCTCGTTCAGACACTGGAGACTTGACTGTGGCATCTGATCCTTAAAAATTTTCAGTCGCCGGATTCCGATCACTGCATAAGTACATCTGAGGAATGGTTTTATGTGCAGAATTCGAGGAGTTAAAACCATAAATTCAACAAATAAACTTTATTTTAAATGATTTATTTCAACTCGCAAAGCTTCGGTATTCGCAGCGGAATTTGAATTGACAACGTTCTATTCTATTTAACTCATATCAGACAAATTTAGATTTGCATCTTAAG
Source organism: Salina celebensis (assembly GCA_036561885.1). Taxonomy (NCBI): domain Eukaryota; kingdom Metazoa; phylum Arthropoda; class Collembola; order Entomobryomorpha; family Paronellidae; genus Salina; species Salina celebensis. The sequence goes on from JAAXOA010001273.1 coordinate 3,389, forward strand.
ATTGAAGACATCCTTATCGAACCAAATTTTTTTTTATTCCTTATCGCATATCTTGTCAGTCCGTAGCCCCATATAAAATAAAAAAAACTCACACATGAATCACATGAAATCATTATATTATGCATGAGCCGTTTATACATGCTTTTGTGTTTGGTTATGTAACCCACAAACAATTTCATACATACCAAAGTTGATGGACGTTATTCAATGAGGGATCAAGACACTGGAATATCTTGTCTTGCTGACCTTAGGCTTTACATAAGTAGGATATTTCATAAACTGGATTTAATTCGTTTATATTTAAAGCAGTCTTTTGCATTCCCTTATATTGAAGATAGAACTGAGCAACTGCTTCTTGCCTTTGGTGCAGTTTAATCATTGAGTATATGTATAGTGAGTTTCGGTGCCTGATTTTATGTGCATAAAATAAAAATATCAACATAAAGACAAATGTGTAGCTTAACAAATTAAGTTCCACAACACATGATTTTTCATGGAAACGTTAAGTTCGTTAGTGAAAGTTGAATCCCAACCACAAACAACACAGGATAGCAATTAATAACCATTTTTTAAATTAATTAGTGTGAACAGTTTAGTTTGGAAAACCATTCGCTGCGATGTACCAGTGTGACCTGTGTAGTAAAGTCCTCTCATCGAAACAAAGTTTAAACCAGCATCTGGCTTCGCATTTGGAAGAACGTCCTTACAAGTGTTCACAATGTGATATGTGTTTCAAAATTCCAGGCTCTTTGAGAGGTCACCAAGCTACACATCGGACATCTCGACGATTCCAGTGTAACAGATGCCCCAATGCATACAAATTTCCTGGAGGTCTTAAATACCATATTCAAAGCTTCCACGACGCCCTCAAGCCCTTAAAATGTAACTGGTGTACCTCCAAATTCAATCACAAAGGTCATCTCAAGGCCCATATGACAGTTCATACAGGCGAACGACCTTTCAGATGTGATATATGCGACAAACGATTTTCCTTACGTAAAAGTTTGCGGATTCACACATTAAATGTACATCATGGAACAACCCATTCATCGTGCATATTTTGCAATAAGAAGTTCAAAAGCCACAAAGCTGCTACACATTATTATCAGCATACGGGGGAAAGGCCATATTTTTGCGAAATTTGTAACAAGGAGTTAAGATCAAATACGGCTTTAAACTACCACAAAGAGCTTCACTCCGCGTGTCCTCCGAGTAAGACTTTCAAGTGCTTCGAGTGTGACAATGTGTTTAAACTAAAGGGCCAATTGAAAGCTCATAAGTTAACACACTTAAAAACAAGGAACCATTCCTGCAACATTTGCCAAAAATCATTTAAAACGTCCTCAGACTTGATCCAGCATTGTAAGAGAGTCCACACGAGTCTTGACTACAAATGCAATTTGTGTGAAAAAGCCTTTAAAACATCAACAGATTTGAAGGTTCATGTGCAACGTGTGCATGAGAAGTTGAAACGGTTCCAGTGTGAAATCTGTCCATCAAGGCGGTTTAATCAACGAGTTCATCTGGACTTCCACATGCTTACTCACAGTGGAAAGAGGGACTTTCATTGCGAACAATGTGATAAAAGCTTTTACACAAAGTCTCATTTGAACCACCACATTCGGGCTAAACACAATATGAAACAGCCTGTTGTACCTGGTTTCAAGTGTAATCAATGTGGACGCTGTTTGGCAAGTAAGGCGTCACTTAAGAGACATCTTGAGACGCACAGCAAAGAGAAAACACACGTATGTCTGATCTGTCAGAAACAATTTAGGACAAAGCTGCTCCTTCAAAAACACATAATTACGCACACAGGAGAATTGAAATATTCCTGTGGAATATGCCGACGTCAATTTGCTCAACAGAGCAACCGAAACACTCATGAAAAAACTCACGATCCCAATAATAAAAGTTTCAGTTGTCCATTGTGTCCAGTGAAGTTCTTTAAAAAAGAAAGTCTGCAGGTGCACTTAATGCGTCATAATAACCAGCGACCTTATCAATGCCCGATGTGTTTGCAAGCTTTTGTTACTCCCAGCGACATGCGGATACACATTCCCATTCATACAATGGAAAAGCCATACATATGCTGGGAATGCGGATATGAGTGCAAAAGAAAAGATGGGCTCTCCAAACATACCAGGCTGCACCGATAACCAACTGACATGTAGAAGAAGTGTCATTTATCTGAATTTATTTGTAGAGATATTTGGATTTGTGCAATTTTAAGATTTCAATGTGTGTTTATATTTGAAGTTAACCAATAAATTAGTCTCAGAACCAGTATGTAATTTTAATCCTATTACTTCCACAAAGCCACACAAATATAATACTGAAGCAACACATCCATAGCGGATCCAAGAAAGCCCACTTTCATTATCATAAACCCGATTCTAAACCCAATTAGGCGAATGGTCCGTTGCAATTTGCAATCTGTACAATAGCTTCATATCTTCTCGTTTCCGTTTTTAATGATTTCCACCAGCCAAACACTGTGGCAAGGTCTCGTGAAATTTTAACGAAGTTGGGTACAAGAATGCCACTGACTTATCCAAATAACGTGTACATGCAAACAAACAGTATGAAGATATTGTGGAATTAAAGAGCCATGTCACCGAGGCTAAGTACTAACACGACGCCGAGCAAACTCGTAGGCACGCTGGCATGCTACGGTGAAATCGGATACGTGTGCGGTGACATGGCCACTTAATTCCACAATATATTATATTCAACGCAACTTAGAACTGCAAAAGCTTTGATAAAAATTTACGCTTACATATCAAACCAAAATCGTTCGTTAGTAGCCATTAAAATCATAACAAGAAACCACAAAACTCTAGCCATGTTTTCAAAAAACTCATTTTGTAAGTTCCCTTTTGTCTCGACTAATATGAACTTGGCTGAGCCCAAGAAATGCAAGAATGTGGGATATATTGCTTTGAAATTCGGATGGGCTGTCCATTTTGCTTTTAACGCGTAGTCTACCAACTTGGATACTGATAATAGGTGGTGATACGACAAAGGTAATGAAGTAACTGATATTTGAATGTTTATTGTATCAGGATTATTGTATCCATGCGAATAAACTATAAACATTTTTGGAATTAAACACTGGCCTAGGAAATAGTATTTTTCGCGATAATGTTGTGTTGTGGTGCTGGCGATAATGAGTACTTAAAGTAGTAGTAAGTAGCCATATACGTTCCATTTGGACTGGTAGACTGTTTCATCCCCCGGTATGTAGTTATCTCCACCTTGGATACTGTCTAATATGCAAAATACTTTTAGTTTCAATACTAAAACATTTACGCACGACAAATCTGTCAAACCAATCACCTTAGTTTATACACAAACCTGTGCAATCTCTCTTTTATCACCCACAAAGTGCACTTCAAACATGTATGACGGCTACGTACTGATCAGCAATAAATTAATAGTGGATTCTAGAATTTTCCAAGGAAAATTGCACTTTGTGTCTTCGTCCATTGTCGCTGGACCATAGTAGAATGTGACTGGTCTTTGTGCGATGTAAGACTTCCTAATAATTTTTATTCTTACTCCAGTCAAAAATTGAAACGAAGAACCTAACTGACACCACCACTTCCTGTGAATAAGCTTGGAGCTTATCTTGTAACAGTCCACGGCGAGCGGAAGTGTTAAAAATATTCCCATGTATGCGACCATATCCGCTAGTACGAAGAAAAAGTGGAGTGGAAATAACAAATTCTTATATCCATACACTACTAAGAAATTCATAGTAACTGTAGCCAGGAATCCACAAGCCATGAGAACGCCAGCAATTTGCCTGATCCCTTCACGGCCAACTTCTGTGAGCACCTGAAATTCTCTGTATCTTTTTAATCCCAGCTCCATCGAATGTATGCTTTCAATACTGTGCAGGATTTTGAGTGCCATATAAAACAGCATCATCCCCGCTGTCAACACAATACACAATATTCTTCCGCATTCCAGGGTTGACCAGGCGAAGATTACAAAACTGGTCAAACGATACGACAAAATCGACTCTTGTGTGTTAATTTTGCAGAAGTAAGTGTAGATTGGGTCAAAGTTTAGTGCCAAATTAGCCAAATGCCCGAGTACAATTCCCGTCAATACAAACGCGTTGGCTGAAAATATCATTAATCCTGTAAGATCAGCAGATTTGGAGCCTAGAAGAACTGCCTTTATTTCTGTAATAAGAAAATTGCCAGTTGAAATTAAACAGTATTGGTAAAATTCTATCATATTCTGATTTATTTAAATGTATATTATTCGATTACGCACCTCGGTATAGCAAACCTCCTGTACTAAGGCCCCTCACAAGAACTTTCGCTCTGTACTTGGGGCACAATTTTTCCTTTATTTCTGTAAAAACAAACGACCAGTTGAAATTACACAACGTGAAAATTTATCAGATTGATATACACTGATCTACGTTTTTACATACTTCGGTATAGCAGCCCTGTAGTACTACGACCCCTTTTATGAATGGTCCGTTCGTACTGGGGGCACAATTTTGCGCAGTAAGGGACCAACGAGTTAAAATACTCCGTACATAGGTCATGACAGCGGTTCCAATAAATGAGATTAATCCCACACGACATAATAAAAAGGGAAGCCAAACAAGCGGTAATCACCACATCTGAAACGCGAATCCTACCGTTTCCGTTAATGAACTCAATTAATACTGCTATTCCGCAAAAAATATTGAATATTGTTGGTAAAACCGAGAATAAAAAAGGAAGAAGCTTCCAAGTGTCGCCTTCCACGAAGCAGCGTTTGTGTGTGCCATCCAATTTTATTTTATGTGTATAATGCAGTGTTTGTTCGAAAAAAATTTCGACCATTAAACAGGTGGCCCACATTAAAGGTGTGCCCATTATTTTACAGAAATGCTGCAGTGCAGACAAATCCGAATTTTATTTATCACAGTCCTTACAATGGATGCAAATGAAAAGAAGGGTAGAATAGGTTAGAAACAACTGAACAAAATAGACTAGTGGTTTGGTTAACAGCCAAAAATGTACACTTTAAAGTTGGTTTAAGTTTGCTTTTCACTGAAAGTCACGGCAATGAATTTTTGTATCCGCTTCAACTATCCGAGAATCAATATTGCTGCTCATATATCTATCTATAAATCTATTTGTCAATCTAATGTCTAAAAAAAGATCTGTAGCCATCATTATTATCCTAATTCTAAAGTTTAGTACAAAACATCTGTTTGAAACGATATGAATTTTGTATGCACGCTTTAGCTTAGTACTACAGGGACATGTTGTTGGCATTTCCTCGGAAAACGGCACCAACACATTTTACTTTGAAACATTTGCCATTTGTATCAAGGTATATTTTACTCTGAACTGATTTTATTAGTATTAAGGTAAAGTTAATTTAATAGAATTTCCCAAAGAAAATTGGATTTCGTATCATGATACAGATCCTATAACAACGCAACTGGTTGTTAGGCTAACAAGCACTTCCAAACGGTTTTAATTTTCAATCGGTTACGTGCTACCGTAGTCGAAGCTGGTTGTTGCTACCAGTAAAATATAGCTTCGTACCAATAGTAAATATTTAAAAGTAAAATTTTTCCATCGATTTTCGAACAGAATTACTAAGCTTTCCAACTGCTATTGTGTAAAGTATAGACATACATTAATAGACCTTATAAATGGTATGTTTGTTGGTTTTGCAGAGTGTGCTTCGCTACTTCTATATTTCGTTGTACCGATTTATGATGATCATGCTTTGGTGCACCTCTAACTATGATACATGAATAAATTTCGCAAATATTCACCATTCACAGTTAATGCTTTTAAGTTAGATTAGACGGTTTATTTTTAAGTTAGATCGCATTTCAAAACATAAGACCGAACTCAATATAAAACATTGGTATTATCAAATTATGCATCAGTTATTCGTATCGATGGAACGGAGAGAAAAAACATTGTGTGTTATACGCCAATTTAAGAATAAAGTTACTTTAAGAAACATAATTTCCCAATTCTTTTATTTCCACAAAGCCACGCAAATATAATATTGAAGCAATACATCCATAGCGGATCCAACAAATCCCACTTTCATTTGCATTGGTCCTATTTTGAAGCCTATTGGGCGTATGGTCCGCCGTAATCTGTGCAGTAGCTTCATATCTTCTTGTTTGTAGTTACGGTTGCCAACGGCCAAATACTGTGTCAGAGTGTCATGAAATTTTAATGAAGTTGGGTACAAGAACGCCATTGACTTGAAGCATCGAAATAACATGTACATGCAAACAAACCTGCAAAAACAAAAATAATAATCAATATTAAACAAAGGATCCAACTTAAAAAGCGTTCATTATAATTTCTGCTTACATATCTTCTGCAAAGAAAATTGCATCAGTTATACTGGCTTGAGGAATTCTTAGGATTTGAATGAGCTGAAACACATCCGATATCATTTGAATGTAAGAACAAGCATGCATGTGCATGAATGGAACTGCTGAGAAGCGATTCAACTGCTCCACAGTTATAAATATGTGGATGTATTCATGCAACAGTTCCAACGGTGACAAACTCTCATACAGTTGACTATTTTCAACCTCAAATCCACCTGAAAACCTCCGGTACTTGCGTTTGTTTTTTAGGTATGATTTTGTTTCTAATATGTTTTTGCTACGGTTCCCCAAATCTTTCAGTTGGTTCGTTAAAACTTCAATATTGAAGGTCAACTCCTGACCCATTGTTATACTGAGGTAAATCACGCTCCCGTAAACAAGCCAGGCATGACATAGGAACAGCATTTCGTGTGCTCCGAATACCCATTTCAGTAATGTATCCTCTGATTCTATCACGGAGAAAGCAAAAACACAATACTTTGGTGCAGCGTCATATTGCACTGTCACTGCAAGGACGCCAATTAGCGCAATGAAACTGGAAAAACATATATGGGAACATGTTTGAAATATATACAATACACAAAATATTTAAAACAATTTGTTGTTACATTTTACCCGATTAAGTAGGCAACAGAGACGTCAATTCTTTTAATTTCTGTTGTAAACTTTTCTGGACGCCCGAGTTTCTTATGGAATCGATCCTGTACAGTCCACCATGCTGAAAGAACCTGAATCGAAAGTTATGATGTTTTTGACTCTGGAACTGATCTGATTGTAATTATGTTTGCATAATATATTGGTAGTGTCTGTGTATTGTTTTACCTCAAAGAAAGGGTATTTCTGATACCAAAATCTTTCACTAGTAGCCATCAAAATCATAATAAGAAACCACAAAACTATAGCCATCTTTTCGAAAAACTCAAACTCATTTTGTAAGTTTCCTGATGACAGAACGACAAGAAACAAGAACTTGGCGAATGTGTTTCCCCTAGAGGACAAAATACAGGAAACGCTTATAAACTGGATTTTTATCAAGGGAAAAGTTTCCACTTTTGTCTCGATTAATATGAACTTGGCTGAGTCCAAGAACAGCAAGAATGTTGAATACATTTCTTTGAAATTCGGAGGGGCTATCCATATTGCTTTCGACGAGTAGTTCACCAACTTGGATACTGTCATTAAGTTGGGATACGACAAGGATAATGAAGTCGCTGGTTTATTCAATCAAGATCTTTATTCGAGTAAACAATTTTGGAATTAAATACTTGCATAAGAAAATTGGGGTTTTCGCGATAATGTTGTGCTGTGGCGATAATGACTACTTAAAGCAGTAGTAAGTAGCCATACACTATTCCTAAAATGTCCAAATGTCATATGACAACCTATAATTACGCTTGGGTCGGTCAGTAATAGAAAGTTTAGAAAAATAAAATTTTAGAGTTGAAGGGATAATGAGTGTGTGGAGACTTCTTAAAGTTATTTGCGGAGCTGTTGTTTAAAAGTTCAGCTTCTGCCATTAACGCATGTATCGCGAGTTCAAAATCAGTAGTTGACTTTGAGCTAAAGCAGTAAGGTCGTTATTTAATTACCCGTTACCCTACAGTGAAATCAGACGAATATATGATTGTGGTATCATCATTGTAATGAAGTGATTTTATTGAATGTTATTTAGTTTTTGCCTTGTTAGGTAATGCCAATGCGATTACAGGTTTGTCAAGGATCGGCTTATGGATAAAGCATTAAGAATAAAACATGTTCGACGGAATGATGATATATTGTCAACTTCCGTAACAACAGAGATAATAAGATTTAAATAGACCCTACAGTACAAGTGGAAACCATATCGACCGGTCATTTTTATTTCGGGTACAGAACGCTTATAAAAAGTGAAAGATGTGTTTTTAGTTTTACTCTGCCATACAATTTGTTTCTTGTCATCTCTTTCGGTTTTAGCTTTTGGTAGCAATGGTGGTTACAATAGCGTAAGGAAATCGCCTGACTCGTAAAATGAACCATTGTTTCCTGTCAAATTTGTGTCCCAATAATATATTACTAATTAACCAATACCCTCGGCTTAGTCATTGGAATGCATCCAGTTTCTACACTATCGTCGATGCTGTCACTCCCAGTATTGACTCCTATTCGTCGTCTTATTTCCAGTTTCTCTTTTGGACAGCAGCTTCCGAGTGAGCAGTCCACCTGATATTGCTCTGCGTCACCCAAAGTTTGGGGAAGCGACCTTCCCAATGTTTCAGGCAGTCCCAAAGCAGCAAAACCACCAAGGACCATTAGTGCTCCCAGACACAGCAATGGCAGGTATAAATACTCTTGGCCCTTGAAATAAACATTAATTAAAATCTTGTCTGTATATTCCGTTTCATATATAAGGTTTAAATTCAATAGTTTTTTTACCGGCACACCAAGAAACAACAAATTCTGAATATTTTTGTATTACCATGTAATGCACAAGTGGAACTAAAGCCGGTCCAATCATCCCGATTTCAGTGCTGAAGCAAAGTCCAAGTCCACATACAACTGTTGGATAGATTTCCATGGCCATGAGCGTAATGGCACAAAATCCAGCAGAAACTCCAAATTTTCCAACACAATATAATGCAAGAGTAAGCCAAGACTCTGAAAAATGAAAATAAAACATTTTCTGTATTTACATTAAGTTTTCCTATCCAGGGTTTGATGGACCGTTGAATTCGTATTATGACGTATCTTACTATGAGCAATCATTATAGTACATATGCAGGCGACTCCACCAAGCACCAAAGAACTGAATAACGTCCACCGGCGACCCCAACGATTAAGGACTGGTAGCAGAAAACAATAGGTTGGCAACTCTGCTAAGCCAGCAAGGAAGAAATTACGATATTCATCTCCATCAAGAACAGGGGCATAGTACGACAAGCCAACGTAAACGCCCATTGTCGCGAACCTATTGGCCGGAGATATATACGATGCGACATTTTTTGCAACGTTGCAGAATAATATTTTGCATAAGTTTACACAATAAGCGTTTTTCATTAATTTCTTTTTTGGCTAATTGTAAGTTACCATATAAATGTTATGATTAGGGTGTTTCGTCTCAGTACATTTCCTCTGAATAAATCCGCAAAGCCAAAGCTTTCTCCTTCGACTTTTTGAGACAATGATGCAGCTTGTCGATCCGACGTTACTTTCTCCAAATACTTAGCCTACAACGAAAATTCAAACAATTTCAGTACAAATATACTCCAATAACACGTGTAAGAATAGGAAACTATATTTTCGTAGTTTTAACAATTTTAATTTATGTTTTCATGATAGAAGATATGCCAAAATTTACGAATTTCCCTTATTTGAAGGAAGCGTTCTGTTTGCATTTCAGTTTTTTTTTTTCTTACCTGTAGTGTTTGTTTGTAATCGGAAGGTAGTGTTCTGCCGTTTATGTAAGCCATTAGCCTCAATATTTTTTCCGTTCGCTCTAACTTTCCATTTGCAAATAACCACCTTGGCGACTCTGGAAGAACCCTCCATAACGAAAATAGAAGAAGAAATGGAAGCGTAGTAGCAAATGCTAAGTCCCTCCAATCCCTGAACAAATACGCTACTCCTGCCAACGCCATTAGAGTTAACGAGTAGCCAATATTTAACAATATTACAGCGAGTGCACGCATATCTGTTGGTACTATTTCAGTAGCTAGTTGGGAGAAACCATCAAAACATCGGTATCAGATTAGGTACTGAAATGGGAAATTAGATTGCTTACCCAAAACCATCGGCCCGTTCATGAGAGCGGGTACGGTAAATCCTACACCCATTCTCATGATAAGCCACACCCAAAAGTCCTTCGCATATCCGGTCCCGATACCGAATACGAATTGGAGACTCAGATATATGAAATACGGTGGTCGGCGACCTATCCTGAAACAAATTTGATATTTTATTCTATCAGCGGAAGTGAGGCTTTCATTTAATCTCCAAGTATCGTTTCCCTTAAGAATATTCTTTGAAATTATGCATCAATTCAGTTCCCAAATTTTCATTTATGATTGTTTTTAAAAAGTGGAAAGTTTGACTATTCATGCAAAATGTACAAATTGTCTACAAATTACCCACAGAACAACATGATATAAATTGTCTCTTGCTCCCACCTGTCTTGTAGAGTTCCAAAAACAAAGGTTCCAATAATCCCCGATAATCCGAGCACGACCAAGGCAAATGTTGGAAGATATCCCAGATCACATACAGTATTCCACTGAAAATCAAATGATGTTAATAAACTGAAGACGGCTTACAAACTTGCTGACTTTTAAATGCCTTCTGATCTTACCTCAGTGACGGTGGTCGATTTGTACATGGATAAATCATATTTCCATCCATATTTACATGGAACTATCGGATACTGGTCTGTATCCTCGTAAATCTTTAAAACATCAGTTACATTGATTTGAGCCAACAATGTTCCTTCATCCACATCAAACATGTTGCACTGGCTGAAAACTATGAGACCATCTCGGTATTCTAACGGAATACTGTTAAAATATAGACATCAAATAAAATTAGGTGTCCTAAAAAAAATTTCCTAGATAGTACGTCTTGGTAACTTTCTTTTACCTTATATTTTTAATGAATTCTTCGGTATAGTTTAGATTTTCAAGATATGGTATCCTACAGTAGTGGTCTGGCGTTGCTGACATAAATAGCTGATATTTGCAAACGAAAAATCATATCAAAATTTACCACAACATATTTAGTGAGATAATGAAAACTTGTAGGCAACCTGATTGTAAGCATGAAATCCCACAGGAACAAATGCCGGAATTAGAACAAAGACTAAAAGAAGCTTTGTATAAGTACCGAATTCGTCAACGTCCCTCAAAATAGAATCAAACTGGCCTTCCATCATAAACCGATAAGATCACAGATAAGAACTTACTCATGAAAAGTGACAAGCCTCAGCCAATAAATACAGCACACTGTCAACTGTAAGAAGTTTATTTGTTCAATTTCATGACGATGATAATTAAATAACGCAATTTTTTACCAGCTTAATAAGGCCAAACTGACTGGCTTCTTTACTGCGAATGAACAAATAATCATAACAACATAAGCTAATTTAAACCTTGATAGGTTCCATCCACATTCACAAATTACAATCGGGAAAAAGATTAGTCATGACAACGGGAAAAGGGGATTTTTGCATACAAACCAAATTGAATGATGTGCTTGCTTGAGTTGTATTAGAGACAATTGTTTTAATTAAGAGCGTCCTCTTCCCGTTTAGAGTCCCGTCCCGTTTACTCGCCAGACGAAATGACTCATAAAATCAAATTAATGACGGTTGAAGCGAAAAGCTATGAAACGAATGGATTTGAGATTGTTTTGTGTGACAGAGATGAAATGCTGCAATCTAAAATGTGGCAATGGGAAAGGTTTCATTAATGACACAATGCCTAGCTGTATACAGCAACTGTCATCATACTGAATAAAGATTTCGATGTGGAATAGAGAAATGTTTCAGAAATTTTAATTATACCAAACAATTATCATGGGGCTGTAGTAGCAATTATCATGTCGAATTGCCTCTGAAAATTTCAAAATTAGTTTTTTTAATTTAAGGTGACTTTTCTATTAATAATGTCTGGAGCTTTCATCCTCTATTTTTGGACCTGGCCGTAGACTCTACTTGTAAAAAATACAGTTTGAATAAAAAATCTCGGTTTCATTGCAACATATAAACTACATGGATTTAGTGATACGGTTTACTCTGGAATATTAGTGATTTGATACATACATCCAGTCAAGGATTGTAACTCAACAAGTTTAAATGTACAGATACCCCTAAAATTATGTAAAGATACATATTGCTATACCTAGTGTCTTATATTCATTCCATCACCGTTATAAAAATATCAGAGTATTTATATGAATCTTTGCGTCCGTGATGTTTGGTGCAGTTGTATATCAATTGTCCAAACCCGCATCTCGGGGAAACTTAACGACTAAATAGAAGAGCGACTAATTTGACTTTGAATAGTTTTAGCGTGGTTTAAAAACAATGAAATGCAAGGACTGTGGTCAAACACCTAAGTCAGGTTAGTATGGTGAAATACTAAACTTGTCTTATTATGAGCCTCCTCGTTTAGTTTTGAAGTGATTTGAGATAGCTTTGTACCACTCAGCCAAAAATATGAAACAATTGCCTATTCTATGTATCCTACTCTTTATGGACATGGACTGGACAAGTTTATCAAAACAACAGAAAAAGGTTTAAATTTTGACAAAATAGAACGAATGCATCCCTACTGATGACTGAACAACATTTGTATTACAACAAAAAACGATTATTTTCATGCTAATGAATAAATATTAGACAACAAAAATTGACAAACCTGTTTCTGTTTTCAAAGACGGCAAATCTAAACTAAACCTAGATAATAATTTGTCCTTATTAATATTCCACGTGTACAATTAATAATTACTCACTCAAAATATTTGCCGTATACCAGTTTTAATGGATATTATGAAATTATAATTTCAAATTAGGAAGCTTTTAAAATATATCATTACGCATATTAGAAAATGTCAAACAAGATATAGGAGCGCCTGCCTCAGATGTCAAGCGAAAACTCATGTTCAGCAATAAATTATATATATTTATGTAAAATATTCGAATGTTTCTATCTAAAATACTCCTACGTATCTCAGAGAAAGTCAACCGACCAGAGAACTCCAGCTGTTTCCCATCACTGGCCGTGTCCAACTACAATTCACACGACAAACCATTTACATGGTGCCGTCCCCATATTTTTTTACGAGGCGACTTCTTATAAGTATCAAAATGTCATATTTACAACCTAAAGTCACCTAATGGAAAGCAATAATTTATATAACACAGCACCCTGTAACCTTGAAATCAAACTCCAA
>JAAXOA010001274.1:0-16680 GCA_036561885.1 Salina celebensis
TGAAAAGCACGCTTTTTTTCATGAAAGAAGCAGTTGTAGCGTACGTGAACGGCGTTGAGTCAAAATTTTCACGGATGGTTCTTAATATCCAACAGAAGAGTAAGAACCGAAGCTATAGTATGCTTGTTGTAACATCTTCGATAATTTTCATTAAAACCAGTCCCGTGATTTTGTCCAAGTCCTCATATATCATGCAGCATAATCTTGTCTTTATATGTTTTCGAAAGTGCTGTTGACAACAGTAATGCGCACATAATATTGCTGATAAGACTGCATAATATAGTATCTCAGTGATAAATCTAAATATCATTGATTGATAATCGATATTTATCGTCAGCAAAAGGATAAGTAGCTCGTAATATAAATACATATATTGATGACATACGTGTACAAAAGATATCTGTTTGAGGTAATCTTCCAGATGCTAATGACAACTATGACAACCCAAACAAAATTATGACAACTTTAATTGCTCCGGGATAGTCTATGTTTTGTTTAAAATTGTTTTGCAAGTCAGGTCTGCTCTACCAAATTGCAAGTTTTTTTCACAGCTCATCGTGAGCACTAGGAATGTTTTCTCATCGTATTTTTATTGAAAATTGCTAAAGACCTACAATAGCTCAACATCCAGAACAATTTTAGTAATTTGGAACCAAGGTCAACAGAATATACGCGACATATGTATCAGCCCGCCATTTCTCATTGTATTCATTCTATTGTATGTTAAAGCTGCATTTAAATATGTTGTCAAAGTTTTTATCACAAGCTCTATAATTACTAGGGCTCAGAAATTTTCAGACTTCACTTCAGACATAATGTATATATATTGAAGCAGTGCCATACACGCTTCTGTATACCGGATATTAACGAATTAAACAGTGAGCGAATTTGAGCAACTACAATCTTCCAAACTACTAAAAGACGCTCCCACGCCTCGTATACGAATACAATCGATGCAAATCCTAATCCGAGCAGCAATACAGTAAAAAATGACATGATTCTTGCATCGAAAACTTTAAGGGCTTCAACGGCAACAGCTGGCGTTGCTGCGTCCAATCTTTGCAGGGCATCGTCTCGGAAATGTATCCAGAACATTCTCAGACCGCTGTCATACATGATTCGTTGCATGATTGGCGTAACTTCCTCTTTATACTTGGAGTAAAAGTAGTAAAACGTAAATCGGTTGCCGTAGCTTTTCGGCACTGCACCACAGTTCCTGCCTATAGGACTATCGCCTAGTATCATTTTACCGTAAACAGCTGACTTAAAGTACTTTGTTGTTGATGGATACTCCTCAAGTGCAACGAAATTATTTTCCTGTATATATTTCTTTTGAGACACTTCCAATTGTTTACTAGAAGTGAAGTCCGACATCGAAAAGCTTTTTGCCCAATAACGACCAAAATCAGACAAATTTCCAGTGAAACCTTCGAACTTTAGTTGCAGCTCTAACGCCTTCGTGTACATCTTCTGTAATATATCAACCATATTGTTAGGCTGGGACTTACTCCTTACTGTCAGCATAATTCTATGGTGAGATTCTAACAGCTCAGTCAAATGTTCTGGTTTGTCAATTTCTCGAGGCACAATAATCATTTCAGTTGTTTTTGATAAATACAGAAACTCTATAAAGAAACAAGCAAACAGCAGGCATATTTGAATTGCGGATCTGTTTGTAAAACATCTTCGTAGGAGAAGCTTCACGACTGTCAGCAAGGAGCTACATTTTTGTTTCGAATCTCGGTGCAAGACGAACCACACAGCAGAAAGAGCTACGGTGAGGACTAACCATGTTTTATAGTCAAAAGCTTCGAATAGCACGCGAATAATGCTAACGGCCTCTAGAAGGTGTTCGTCATTACAGTACCATGGAACAAATGTTCGGACCGATTCAAATACTAACGTTGCCAAATTCAGGTCCATTTCAATGAGTGAAAAGTCTGTCAGTCTGTAAACTAGTACTATCCCATCGAAGTACGCAACATTATCAGTTTCTACTATGTCCATGCCTAAAATCCAGCTAATGTTTAGTTTTCTGGAGGTTTCAATAAAAGGCCGTATGACGGTATTAGCACAAACATTTTGAACGGTATGCTCACCGAAATGCTTCTTTACTGGGGTACATGTGTAACCCCTTGTTGGGAAGTTTACATGCGGAAAGCCAGCAAATACTTTTGTTCTTATAAATTTGTCCGTCAGAGAAACACATGTATTTAGAAATCCCCCAAAAACCTGGATTTTATTGTACAAGTCAAGAGGATCGAGGCAGATGCCTTCACATACGCAAGATGGCTCATAGTGATCCTCTCTGGGTATTACTTGAATGACGTAAACGGTAAATGGAGCCATTGCTAACGTATCCCATTTCTCAAAAGCCATATCGTAATAGTAGAGCGGTGCTATCCCAAGAAGAACATGATTCCGTTTCATGTTTATGATTCCTTGTTTGTTTTGCATAGCTTCACGAATCCAAAGAACCCACAAAACATTGAAGTAGTTGTGATTCTTTATGAAAATCTTCCTGAAGATCTGCATGTGTTGGACAGGTGTCATGGTGACTGTACAGCTATTGTGTGAAACAAATGACCGTTTAGTGGCTATGTAAGAATGCAGCGATTTTTGTGACTCTTCCGAAATTAGTTGTCCGTGGAAACGTGCATTGTCAGCCATCGAGTGTTTTGCATCCGTTATCATCCAAGTGATCTTTTGCCATTGGCCATGTGTTTTTTCCTGATGAACAATTGTATCAGTCATGATCGAATTTAGCATGACTGATGGCTGCGTGAGATTTCTGTAAACTGGTCGGACCACTAATATATCACATGACTTGTACAGCTCCATGTTTATCTCAATCGGAAAGGCTTCCAGACCGCTGAGAATATATGACCAAAATAATACACTGCCAAACATCATTATATGGGAAATATTCACAGTACTTTCATTGGCTTATGCTGGGCGGATAAGTCTGATTAGTGTAGGATGTTGTTTGTCACTTGCTTTTAAAAAAATCGGATGAAATCGTCAAAAACCTTAAAATATAAAATTCTAGCAACAGCTGTGAACGAATAAGAATGAATTCAAAAGAAGTTTGTAACCAACAATGCTGCGAAAAACAGTCGCTCACTATTCAATAGGGAAAGTAAAACTCGTTTGGGTTTAATTTCAATACGAACACAATCTTACTACATGGTGATACTTATTATGTGACAGCTCGTACAGGAAATCGATAGTGTTGCTACGCCAACAAAATAGCGAAAACAATATACATTTCGTGTCGGACCTGACTAATTGTTTCGGTTGATCGATATAAAATTTGTTCAGACTATTAAGACCAGTTTATACTTTTCAATTTGGGAGTTGTATTCCGAGTCTTGTGGTGTGGTGGTTATTAGCTGAGGTTTGCAGCTAGCTAATGTTGTCATTTAATTTGTTTCTTTCCAGGACACAGTCCTGTTCCTATTCTGTTGTGAGTATTCAGTTAGAGACTCGTAATCGATTCCGTAGTACTTAGAACGACAAGTTGACTTGTGTTTTTTAAAGTGAAAGTGAAAGCAAATCGGAATTGAATGTTTGTATACACAGTCGTTCTGATCTGAACAAAATCCACAATTCGGATACACAATAGAGCTCATAATAGCTACATATATACTGCCAAGCCTCGAAATTCCTCCAAGACTTGGTCTCCGTTCCCCTGTCCTGATTATTGACTCATGCCTAGCGCTAATGAAGGCAATTATTCTTTCTAACCAATTCAATACAGTTCTCATACTTTTTTCAAGCAAAATATATTTCGTAATATGCTAAGAGCCAAGCATAAAAGCATAAAAACCAAAAACCTTCTACAATGCAATGCATATAGATGAATTATTCAATCTGCCAATTTACAAGAAATACTCCCTTACGCCAAAATGACCCACAAGAGCCGCCCAGAATTTCTGGGAAAATGAGAAATGTGAAAAACCTTTTAAAAAAGATGCTTGTTGATTATTGACCCTCGAGTTACTTCTCTCATCCTGTCGATTTGGAGAGTTCGTCCAAACCAAAAAACAGGCGGGACAATTTTACAAGAGAGAAAGCTTCTACAGGGAATTTTAATTAAAATCAACGTAGACTTTGTATATTAAAATTGACTGAAACTTGTCAAACTGAGAGCACTTGAAGGTGTCCTTTGTTTTATGACTCAGTGTCCTTTGTTTTGAATCAAATTTAATGGCAGGCCTGTACCCAACGTTGTATTTTAGTAATTGCTAAATGAAATGTGGATTACTGGCAGGACCAATGTCTGTCATTGTCTAATTGTAGAAATATTCCAAATTCTTTTTCACTTTGTCTATCACTTTGGACTACATGTTTAAAACTGTTATATGCACATCTAAATAAGGTGATCTGATCACGTGCAGGAGAAATTCAATGCCGATGAGATAAGGATTATAAACGTAAGAACCACCTGATTTATCACATTTCATCAATTCAAAGCCCCGTGATCATGATGGGTGGTTCACGCCGTTTATTCAAAGTATCTTTCGATTTTCTTTATTAGCATGCTTAAGATGTTTTACGAAATACCTGCACGTGTTTTTGGGTACCTGGTAATTAATTAATTCTTCCAATAACGTTTGCACAACCACATGAGATCCACCTCAAACAGCTAAGGTTACGCTGTCATTTGTGCTGTTTGTCTGGTGCTAGGTGGTTGATTGTTCAACGTAAGTCTTTATCAAACTATCGGAACTTCGGAGCGCTTTCTGGGAGACCAAATTCCAAACAATATTTCTGAAAATGTTAAGTCTATTACTGTTGTTCGGAAACATTCCATTTGCCCTTCTTGTTTCTCAGGACATTGATCTGGCTGGATTTCTGAAACCTTTTAATCACTGCATTATCGATATACGTGAAAGCGTCATCCTGGTGTCAAACCGATCAACTGAATCTTACTCTTTCACCCCATCCAGTAACCCCGTGATATTCTCCCGGACTCAATTCGACGAAGTAGGTCTTAGCAAACGTGGATACAAATACTCGGTCTATCAGTGTCAGTATTACTCAGGTAATAATAAGAACGAAGAAAAACTTTATGCAGCACGTAATCTCAAACCGTTTTTGTTTATGGTTTCACCTTCGCACAAATCAAGCTGTGCCATTCAAATATTCATTGACCCAAAACCTTGCTCAACTTGGAAGGATACTTATGAGCCATGGAGGTATAATAGCATGTTTGATATAACATATCAAATGTGCTGGCCTCAGCCAAATGCAATATTGGACACAGTATTTGACCATAGTGTTCGTCCTGACGCCGCACGTCGGTTTTTACTAAACCCGTCCGCCAAATATCAATGGTACATGGTACACATTCGGAAGCAGACAAGAGATTTCGGTAACTGCTTTGATGTTTTGTGCAATCTTCTACAGAAAATGGCCGTTGGAGAATGCCCACTATTTGACACGCATTCAATTGCCAATTTGCCGTCTCTCGTGACGTTTGAGCTAGAAGAAAATAAAACACTTGGATCGTACAGTTTTGAGCTTAGATTGATTGACTTGAACAAAATGTTCCATTCGGTGCACAGCACGATTTTCGAAAAGTGTCTCAAATCAGAGGAAAGATATTCAATGTTTTTCACTCTCGAAAATAATAATACAGATTGTGTAAGGACATTCTACAGAGAAAACTTCAACTACAGAGTCAGTACCAAAGTAATATTAGCTGGTCAGAATATAAGCAACATTAAAGCGTCTGGTCTATCAAATCAAATAATTCTAATAGGAAAACTTACATTATCTGGGGGACATATCGATGAACTAGAAAGCAACATTCATAAAACAACACATTTTGGGCCGAAGAACTACGGGAGAATTAATGAGAAAATTTTGTGGATAAAGACGTTGTTTGTGAATGTTACCTTGATTGATGGAAGACCTCGTCATTCGATTATTTTCTATAGCTTTCCGTCCGTAGATTTCAATCACTTTGCCATGCAGCAGCAAACTCATTTGTGGTCAGGTGACAATCCAATAATGTTTTTGTCTTGTACGCAATCAAGAAGGTTTGAGCTTCTGAGTGCCATCGGCTTCATATCTGCTTTTGATATGTATACATGGGTATCTTTAATAATTATGGGGATCGTCACAAGTATTCTGCTCTGGCGAACAATTTACTCCGGAGCGTGTACAAAGTAGGCTCTTTTTTGTACAGTTTAATTGTATATCAGAATCCCGCTTATGATGGAATGAGCAAATGGATCCTAGGCCCGTGGTTACTAA
Organism: Salina celebensis; assembly: GCA_036561885.1. Taxonomy (NCBI): domain Eukaryota; kingdom Metazoa; phylum Arthropoda; class Collembola; order Entomobryomorpha; family Paronellidae; genus Salina; species Salina celebensis. Next base: position 6,265 of record JAAXOA010001274.1, read on the forward strand.
CGGGAGTCATACTTAGCTATGGCTATCAAGGACAAAACATTAGACAGTTGGTAAAACCTCAAGAGGATAAACCGTTTGATGCATGGGAAGACATTATTCTCGAGAAATTCGCCATTTTAGACAACATTCACGATAGGTGGATTGATAAAGTAAAATATTTTTTAAGAAACACGGAACTTTTTACAGACTGGTCAAGTAAAGAAAGATTGGAGGAGATCCAGGGATATACAAGACTTTATCTTCTCCGTCATAACGCTTTGAGTCATAGCGGTGTAGAAAGTAAACTCTATGAGTTAACTCTTTTTCCAGAATCCATTAATGATGCTGTGAATATGGCCTTTAATCCCGTCCAATACTTCTCAAAAATATTGTCAACTTGTGTCAAGCACGCGTATGTGGACCATGTAGACGCTTTACTTAACGTTTACGAAGATATTGTAACTAATTCCAAGAATCAAGGGAAACATCTTCCCTTGCATTTGAATACTGTTCCACTTTCTATCAATTATGCGTCAGTTTCACTTGAAAACTTTGCAGTTTCTTCGAAATTATTAAATCAGCGGATTAAATCGATTACCCAGGCGGGCCTTGTCAATTTCTGGAGAAAATGGAAACACCGAGTGGAGCAGTGGCGGGCAAGATTTGCAGTGGAGATGTATAAATGGATGGATTTGCAACCAAAGAAAATTAGCTTAGAACATAATGCTCGTGTGGTATTTTATGTGCTGGTGCTTCTGGCTTTACTATCATTTCTTGTTTGTCTTTGCGAAATTTTGGCAAGTTGTTTGAACGATGTACAAAATGCATTACGAACGCTTCTGTATTATTGGCGTCGAACCTTGAATTATCTTTGGCTTCTAGTCAAACTTACTAGAGACAAATTAGGTAAAATAAAAGTAGTGATAATTCTTCTGGCGTTTTCTGATAACACAAAATAGAAATGATGACAAATGGTTCAAAAGGTTAAGTTATTGCAAAGCATATTGTCAGATATATACATACTAAAACGTTTGATTATCCAATCAATGGTTTTCTGTTTAAAAACGAAATTTTAATGTTTTGATCTATTTGATTTTTACCATAATACAGGAATTTTCCAATCCGGAGAAACGTGAGAAATAAACTTGTATCTTTTACCAAAAACGTTCAAAAATGGATTCTTTTTATTCTGTATTGTATAATGTTCAATTTGAACATCGAAAGATGTTCTTTACTTTTCTGACAGCGTAGTGAGCAGGAAACGCCTTATAGCAACTATTATGCACATTTTTTAAAATAATTTTGCTTCGAGCTTGGTAACAAATACCAAATTTTGGTATTTCGAGGTGGACCGGCTGACAATTAGGTTTTCTTACGAAATCTTTTTATATTCAATTAATGGTGAACTATCACAAAAAGTATCTTACAAAAGAGTTTGTGTAAGTACCTTGAACAAAATGTTCATGTAACCCTATCAGCCCTATCACGTGCTGTTTTGGGTGGGGTAGTTCATAAGCACACCATGTACTATGTACTGAGCAATTCCCTGTTGAAGGTTACCTTGCCAAGATTGTGGCCTTGTGGCCACAGGAGAAGTTTCTGCGGTACTAACAAGGAAGGGTAACGGGAACTCAGACTCTTTCCTTGTTTGCATTTTACATTAACAAAAACACGACAAACAAGGAAAGATGAGACATTTTTGAGTGACGCCATTGAAGGATTTGTTGCTTTTGAAGACTTACGGGCGAAGGAGGTCGGTGTTATTCCTACCAGAAAGATCAATGAGAACCCAAACCCAATGAGAACGCCAACAAAGGCTGCTTTTAAAGATGCTGCAAACATCACTCCAAGCGAGTGCGAGTGCTATGAAATTGCAAAGAAAACTTGTGAGGAGGAGCGTTTCTACGGCCGAAGAAGGCGAAGAAAAACTATTGTAAGAAAAAAATATTAATTTATTGTGATGAAATTTGGAGAGACAATATGCCAGATAAACTGACTAGACCCTGACATTTTGATTTGTTATAAAACTTTTATTCAATTTTCAAATTTTTCAAGCATTTCGCCAAATAACAGTTTTAAATTATCATTCCAAAAATAAGCTTGGAGTGCACGAGGCAAGAGTTAAGCAACCAGGCTTGAAGAGCATCCGACAGAAGTCGTAAATTTTTCTATTCCCGGTCTCTGAGCACCCGAGTTTCAAATTTACTTTAATTGATCTTTAAAATGAGTAAGATTAGATTCCTTTGTATTGATGAACGACGAATGCAGCTTACGACTTCCTACGACTGTTTAAAGAGTGAGCGGCGTGCAAGTGAGTAATGAATTTGGAGTCTTTTCTTAGCTTACAACGCGATATGAAAAATGGTTGCTTGCTTTATCAGTTGGTTGGTTTGAACAACCGCTTTCGTATTTTCATTTCTGTCCATTTGAGTGAAATATATGCCCTCTTCCAGTGCCACCAAGTGTCATATTCGGGCCCTTCCAATGCTGATGTGGGGTAAAGGCCATTTGGATTACACTGAAAGCATCATAACAGAAAATATTGGCCAAGAAAAGAAACTGGCAATTGTTCTAATCGTAATTGTGATTGTACGTTGCAGTGATTGGGCTCAAAACGGATCACTCAAGTGGAAGATTATGTTTACAATGCATTAATGTAGCAATATGAATCCTCCATTTGAATATCAATTAATTCTTGACTTGAAATCCATCAATTGCCGTAGAACTATAATTAATGAGCTCTTGGTAACTGCATTAGTTCTCTTGGTAAGATGAGCATTTAAGTAGCTCATTACAAAAGAGGAAAATAACAGACTTTCCAAAAAGAAATGTGCATTGTAAACTGTAACGTAATCATCGAGAGAAGTTTTTTACGTAGTTACAAAGGGTTCATTAGAGACTGGAAACTGAAAAAAAGGCTTGGAAAATAATTAGTGTAGTGTGACAAACTTACATGATGGCAGTTGTTATGCCACCATGCGCCATGATACGCTTGCGCGCAGTTAGCGGGGCTGTTATCGTTATCGTTGTCTTTCGTTGTGAATGGCATGCCGTTCTGATTTGCTAGGCTGTCACCTAATGTAAATTGAAAAACAAATCATTTAAAAACCGGTATTTCAGGTACTTTGAGTTGGCATTCAATATTTTAAAGTCTTCACCAATATTTCCGGAATATCCCGACACATCCAGTCGAAACTTTTCAGCCTCGTTTGCAACATGGAAGTTGTTGTAAATTGCGAAGCCTTTTTGGTCGTCCCAATCTTCCAAGTCCACTCGGAGCTCTAAGTCATTTCTTTTCGTCAATGCTGCCAAAGTGTTGAGTCCTGTAGCGGAAAAGTACACATTTTTCCTTTTATTTCTCAAACTGAAGTTGTCAAAAATATAGACAAGCGTATTATCCATTATACGTGACAAGGCGGTCAATCAGGTAAAGTCGGAGGGAGGAACAGTTGGAACATTGGAAAAATAGTTACACTACACAACATATTTTATCCTGTTTTTACGATCTATTTATTTACTTACCTAACCAATGGCTCGCACTTAAATTTCCGAAACCAAGTGCATATTCACTCCAGTCTCTATTAAAGTCGGTTGTATCCATTCTCCGTTGAAAAACCGTCCAGCCACCGTTATCACTCCGTTGGTCACAATACACCTGCGTAGGATTATAATTAATGGGCAAATAATGTGCTATAACATATCTTCAAGTTTCCGCCTTATTTAATCAGAGACAACCTGAACTGCACTGTTTTGATCATCCTCTAGGTATATTTGATAAACTCCACTTGAAGCAACTCCTGCGGAAAACTTCAAAACATCCACACAGTCGGTTGGCTGCAACAGAAATTCAGAGAAATATCTGAGTAAAATCTCTCTATCAGCTTTCGGTGGCAAAAGATTATTTCGTAATAAAGCTGGTACGATATAAGAATATGTAAAATTTTGAATACCTTAGGACACCTTGGTGTGGTGGGTTTTTGCTGTGTGGTGGTAGACCATATTGTGTTTGTAGGCTCTTGTGTGGAAGTTGGTATCGATGCAGTGTATTCTGCTGTCGTTGAAAGTTTAATTGTTGTTGTTTCTGAATTTTTTGCCGAGGTGACGCACTCAGTGGACACATTCTCTGGGTGATGATATGAGGTCAGGTAGTGTTGGATGTATGTAGCATCGTGTTGATCGAACATGTCCCCATGTCTCGGATCAGAACATTTGTAGCTAGTGCTGTTCAAATAGCTCTGTCCACAGTCGCAGTACAAATAATTGTCTATCCCAATGAGTACTGTCTTTCTGCATCGGGAACATGTCCAATTGTATGTTGCTCCCTGGTTGCAGTTCCGACCCGGACAATGAGTTGTATAAGGGAACAACTTCTTTGATGCCTTTCTGGGAAATATTCGGCTCGGATGGACTAGAAAATTTACCACCGCAAGGTCTTGAAGCCGTTTTTGGTCTTCAAGGAGATTCTCAACTATGACAACTCCTCTTTCTATTACTTGTACTGCAGAGGTAACATTCATTTTTGGGCAGTCTACAAGGTTACAATCGACGACAACGAAAGCCTGTTTGTATAGAGCAGAGAGAAAAAAAATAGAATTAAAAAAACAAATATTGAAAACTGCCGGCATTCTATTCAGTAGCAGTATAAGTGAAGTGGTGTAATTCTCGACCTGAACCCACAACATCAAAAATATCTGATAGTCCTAGTTATTTGTCAATGTTTTTTGTTTACGACTGGAACACGCTGTGCAGTTTATTGTCTGTAATATGGACGGTCATTGGTATTATTTACCTGTTTGTCAGCGCTAGTGAAGTTCTGATGGAAAAACAATTTTGAGTTTTCTTTCCAGTAAGAAATGTCTGAGTCGAGACTGTGTGGCCGGATGTAAAATACAAACAACTTTTTCGATCGGTTCTCTTCAATCATTTCCTCCAGAGCCCAGTCACTTTGAAGGTATTTAATTCCTTTAGCCATCAGTCGTTTGGCAAAGTCCACTTGTCTCTTAATATTTGACCATCCTAGTATTTTCCTTGTAATGTTTGCTGATGCGAATTCACACTTTTTAAACATGACAAGAAAAGTCTCCACGTTGTCAAGACGTAGTCTGTTCATCTTTACGCCATGGATAATGCTACTTAGGTTGGATTTCAGTGAGGCAACGTGAGCGTCAACCTGATTCTTGTACGTAAATACTTGCGAAACTTCCTCGGATTGTAGGCTGTACTGAAAACGCTTTACGTCAAAATGAAGGTCAAACAGTTGCTGTTGGGCGACCTCCATAGTTTCAAGGAAATTTACGACCTTAGAAACAGTTGTTGTGTCAATTGTATGTGCAACAGGCGCAACGACAGTGTCATTCTTTATATAGCTTTCTAACATCGAGATAGGCAAAAGTGAATAGGAGACTGGTATTCCCCAGCCGGAGTCGCTTGCATTGATTAAGCCAGGAACTTGTTTGAGGAGATTCACAGCAGCTTCGATTGAATCAGGAACGTCGTCGTTTGGGAGGATATCGCCGAAAAGACGGAGCTGGTGACAAAGATTATTCCAAAACACGCCTGTGAAAAACAAAAGTTAATACGTAATAGACAAATCATAATTCGATAGGATCCAAGATATTTTAACAATTACTCCTTCAGTTAGCAAAAAAGTTGAAACTCTTTTATATTCCAATTTCCAAAAATTGCATGCATTGTGCATATTAAGCACTTGCACCGGATCAGAATCGTTGACACCATAGTGACTTAAATGGCTATCTCCAATAAATGTTTTTAAATATTGAAAATTTCCATTTCCTAAAATATATTCATACAATTGTTGCAAAGACAGAGCTTCTGGTGGTTGCATATGCATAAAGTAGGATTGACAAGTTTAATACAGTTCTTCTTGGTAAAATATATATTTGTTGTCTTTGGTTTTGTATTCTTGTGTACATTTTGTTTGGTTTTATTTTTTAGCTATTCAAAAGTCCCGTGTACCATTAAACAATCTGGAAGGCAATAAAACATTTGGCATACTTTAATCAAATTTGATTGAAACACCTGCGAAAGGTAGCATGTAACAAATTTTAGTATTGTGTTAGGAATACTAATTTGTACATGCTTCCATGACTTTTTTTGAATGTACACCTTTTTAGATCTTAATTTATCGGTGATTCCATGAGTCTGTGTCAGCCTACCTCGGTAAATGCTCTTGAAGGTTATTGCACTAATTAATCTGGAATAAAGATAGAGCAAATGGGTTAAAAATTTCTACAAGCTCAATGGAAAATTGATCCAGTCAAACCAGCCTAAACATTCCTGTAATTAAGAAATAAACCGCTGGTCTCATGGTCCCAAAAGTTTAGGTGCACATTGGTAGACAAATTTTCAGCTCAAACGGAAGAAGCGTCTCAGCGGTAGGGCGCACACGGCACTACGCAGTACCGCCATGCAAAAAAACCTTACGATATTAGTAAGCTATAGTTTCGCTAAGATGAATAAATGAACCGCTGCTATTGAGGGAGTTGAGGGACTGATGATCATGAAGTGGTTAGGGGTTAAGCTTGCCATTTTTTACTAAGACCAATTTATGTGAAATGTAGAATACGAAACTGTTTAACCCGTTGCGTACGGACGAGCGTTACAATTGTAGGAGCACCACTAATTTTTAAATATTTCAAATGTTACTTAAAATTTTGAGCTGAAATCTTCAGTACCTGTTTATTTTGACCTAAATGACCGGATTCGATCAAAAAATTGGAAAATTATTTTTTCAAAAAATGTATGGGAATTGGCATACTCCCAAATCAGGGATCGACAATCCCAAGTGTCATTTTAGCTCAATGCAATTCTTCCTCAACGTCGTACCGTAAAGGCAGGATTGTAATGGTAGCGTATTGCTTATGACTTCTAACCTTTATTGCTCGTTTTCGAACCATCAGAACTCACTTCAGAACAGGTCTGGTTTATTTTGGAACATCAATGGCTCACCTACACGAATGACTTAAGTTCAATCTGGTTCGTTTTCGAGTCATTACAGGCTGATCTCTGTACTTTCGCCTTTCATTTGGACCAATACAGTTCATTTTCGAGCCCTACCTGCTTATTTTTGGACCATTTTAGTTCATACGCTGACCGTTTGACTTCCTTTCGGAAACATGCGTACTCATTATGGGACCATTACTGGTCATTTTGGAACCACTGATAGTCATTTTCGAACCAATGATAGTCATTTTCGAACCAATAACAGACATTTCCGAACCTATACTGGTTCCATCCGAACAACTATAGGTCATGTTAGAATTACTACAGCTCATTTACTAACCATTACTGCGCATTTTCTAACCCGCACTGGTCATTTCCGAAGCATTACTGGGCATTTCAGAACCAATACTAGCCATTTTCGAACCATTAGTGTCCATTCCGAATCTATACTTGCAATTTTCGAACTCCTAGTGGTAATTTCCGAACCTATGCTAGTCGGTTCGGAACCCCTACTGCTCATGTTGGAACCACTATTGCTCATTTCCGAACCTATAATTGATTCGGAACCCCTACTGCTTATATTGGAACCACTATTGCTCATTTCCGAACAGTTACTGCTCATTTCCGAACGATCACTGTTCTTTTTCAAACACTAGGGCTAGCTTTCGAACAATTCTTGCTCATTTCCGAACCGTTACTGCTTCTTTCCGAACAGTTACTGCTCATTTCCGAGCAATCACTGTTCATTTTCAAACTCTAAGGCTAGCTTTCGAACAATTAGAGGTTATTTACATAGCATTACACATCACTTTCTAACTAATATAGTTCAGCATTCGAACAGTTGTAGTTTACTTTCGAACAGTTCTAGTTTACTTTCGAACACTAAGAGTTCGTGTCCGAACCAATATTTTTCATTATCGAATCAATCTTGTGCATTTTGTGAATCTTTGCTATACTGGTACCTTCGTGGCACACTGGGATTGCAAGAACTCTGCCGCTCCTACAATTGTAACGCTCGCTCGGTATTTACCGAAGAAAAATGAGCCCGGTGGCATAGTGTTAAAGATGAAATGACTAAAACTCGTACTAGTTCTTAATAATGAATATTATGATACAGCGATTTCACTCTTCTCGTCGAATTGTACATTTCGCTTCCACACAGAGATCTATTAAATTTGTATTACAATTTTTTACACAAACGACCTAGAAATAATGCTGAACACGAAACCCCCAGTGCATCGATAACTACCAATAATTTCCATCGGTACCCATGCTTTCCATTCAAACTTTGCGAGAAATTCATTAACAATAAAAAAATTTAATGTATGCACAACCTTGGGGAAGAGTTACATTTGTGGACCCTTTGATTGCTTTGCCGGCTGACTCCAACACATCTTCTAGTTTAACGCCGATGTTGGTTCCATCAACTTCAAACTTGTTGACATGTTCACACATCAGTACAGAGTCTGTCCCCCAGTGTATCTCCGAGACGAAGTGGGAGCTTCCCGGACTGAGCGGAATTGCTTCAGCAGAAAATTCAGACGTCAGGTCCGGGTGAAAAATGTTTAACCGCTCGGTTTTTGTCCGGATTTTGTAGATAAGCGACCTGCGTATTGATGTCGCAGAAGGCTTTGGGTAACTGATATAGCTACTGGATCCGGTCAGGGTGACTAATCCCAACATAATGCAAATTTGAAGTTCACCAGTCACACCTAGGCGAGAACACTTTTCAGCAATGCTGTCTGAGTAAGTGTACTGCACTTCAGAATCAGTGGCAGTGATTATTTCTCTAGTTGTGTCAGGAACCTTGCTATTGGTTATAAAAACCCCTTCAAGAAATTGGTCAGTTCGGGAATCAAACAAAGTTCCCAGGGGAACAATGCTCCCAAGGGCAGGTCTTATCAGAATTTCAGTGCACATCCTTATTCCAAGCTGGCTAAGCAGTCGATAACTTATTCCAGATCCAATCACTTATTTTTCGTTTAGCTGTATGAAATACAAATATTTAATGGAAAAATTCAAGCACGAAACTACGTCGTATACGAGGAGATCCATCCCACATTTAGGTAGTGAGAAGTTTCGTAAATGAAATTTGTTATTAAGTAAAACTGCGGTTTATGAGTATTCAGTTGATATGATAGATGAATTTTTGGTAAAGAACCAAGGTCAAACAAACCAAAGTACATGTGGCTAGCCAGCCCGACGTTACAATTCTTTACAATTACAGAAGAGCAGTTACAATTCTTTTCACAGGTTTGCAGAAACCATATTTCCCTATTATGCGTTGACTAGCTGTATCTCTCATATTTCCTGCCGAGGAGTCATGAAGTAGTCATTGAGACACATTTATAGCTTTTTGTATTTTATATACGCTTTACTCTCTACACCATTTCGCACATTATACTCTTTACGCCATATACGTTTTCGGGTCTTATAGCATTTAGGGTTTCAGAATTACGCGTTATAACTCTCCAAATCATACGAATGGATGTAATACCACCAAACACATTTTTCGTTGGTCTCTTAATGGGGTGGTACATTTTGCGATAACAGTCCTGACAACGAAAAACTTAAAGTCAGAAAAAAAATTTGGTGCGAGTTAGATAAACTTTCCACGTTTTCTCAAATGAACTCTGGTTCTCCAATACCATATTTGGCACAGAGTCATTATCGCTACTTTCATCGATATTCTTGTGCAGATTGTATGAATGAATTAATTGCTTCATCTAAGTGTGTTGTCCATTAGTAAAATAACTTTGTAAATACTTGGCAAGAATCAACTCTGCTGTATCAGGTACAACGGAAGAGAGACCGTTTTCGAAGTATTGTTTTTGGCGCTGTAAATATTTTTAAGAGCCGGAATTTTTTTTTATAAATTTAAACCATAATCTGGTTGCGTCAACAATAATTCGCATGAATATTTGCATGGAGAATTTTTTAACGAAAACGATTTTGAGTGGTATCCTCCTCCACGCTGCTTGTGGCTTATTCATAAATACGTTTACTTGTCAGCAATAAACCTTGCTGTGTCAAACCAAACATCCATTAATAGCCAATGTAGCTAGTGTGTACTCTTGTACCTGAATAAACCGGTACAACGGAATACCGAAGGAGCGTAAGCCTTTGCGATTACGCGCACAAATTTACAGAAAAGTTTCGAAAAACAAACGAGATAAAACAGAATCCAACTGCAAACAAACACATCATCAATGGTAGCTGATCTTCAATCGCCCCGAAACACGCATTCCAAACTGCACGCAAACGACTACATTCCATTTGTAAAAGAATCCGGTTAACCGAAACTCTGCCATGTGGGAGAAGGTTCTGAAAATCTCAGAGAAGGGGCACCTACCGTGCCAATCCTCGCAAAAATTCATATCAAAACAGCTCTTCATCCACCAACATAAAATTTCACGTCAAAACTCCATTTTCTACAGAGAGTATTCGAGTTTTCCCTTTCCACCCCCCCCCCCC
>JAAXOA010001275.1:0-16679 GCA_036561885.1 Salina celebensis
CATTGCAGTTATATTCTCCCTCCTGATGCTTGGAGAAGCATTGGGACTTTTGTTGTTCGTTATTGAAATACGCATATTTCTTAAACAAATTCTAATCAATTTACGACACTCAGCAGAATTATGTCTGCAGCATCTACAAGAAACTGTGTGGCTCTTATACCACAAAGTAAAAGTTCACATCCATTTAATAACCTTTTTCATAAGAAATTTCTGGATTTCGGAAAATAAATCGGGCGTTTAGTCTCTAATATATAGCCATCATTAATATGGTTTCTGTCAAGGAATTGATAAGAAGTGTCAGGTAACATTGAATGGTATTCCTCATGCATTTTTTAAGGGAATCGAATGAAAACCAGAATCGTGGAAACAACATATTTTTAGTTAGTCCTACTGTTGTAAGTCAGTTTAATTGGGTTTCGTGTCTTACTTCTAACGGTGGTTACGTTGCAACTTCAAATCATAATGATTTCCTCAAAGCCTCGATGTCTACTCATTTAAAAGATAATCGATTTTATCTAATTTACAAAGAAAACTCCTCCAATGGACAGACAGGATATTAGTTTTGTTCCAAGCCAATCGATACACGTGGCTTACACGATATTCTTTTAAGTACGTATGTATAGCGTCACTGGAAGTTCTTATTTCGTATGGTTCACATCGATATTCCTTAAGGCAAAAATAAACTATAAAAATTATTGCCATGTACAAAGTATTGGTGTGTCTGATTTCGGGAATGTTGTCTTGTGATTCACTAAATTCGTGGGAGTTTTACCCTTCAAACAATAGCAAAGGCACAAACTTGCCTTATAAGGTAGTTTTGAGAAACTTCAAATTGGATCCATGTAAAAACTGTCCTTTGCATTTCAGCTTACGCGATATTCTTAGCCCGTTTACAGATCAGAAAAGTCTGTTGGTTATAGATAACTTTGCAAATATTCATATTGAAACAAATGTCCCAATTGTAGTTAGAGTTCCCGTCCCAGTAAAAGCTAAGCATTACTTTCATGGAAACTGGCAGACAGAGAGCATTGTATGGTTCCCATACGATGTTCTTCTAAACAAATACAACAACCCAAGGGTTTCCTACCACTGTTACAGATCAAGGTACATGAGCTCGTTCGATCACAATATGAACGAATTTAACGAAGACTATTGTGTCCAATTACATCCGGTTCTTTTTTCGACCAATTCAAAACCTTGGAACTACCAGGTGCACATTGAAGCCTTCTTTCCATCGGCTGTTGTTAGCCGAACTGATTCACCCCTGACAGTTTTCAAACGAGCGGACAACTGGATAACACTTGGAACAATAGGAAAACTGTTTATCTTATTGGATTTGGTGGAACGTCTTCATCACATCGATTATGAGGATCTATCGGATTGGATGAAAACTAGAAACCACCCGCTTGCAGTATCAGGCTACGAATTTGTAGCCGTTTCATTGTTTGTAAGTATTAGCGTACATGTTCAAAACAGACATGTCACATATTTGAGTTTCAACGCCTTGTCGATTAGTCAAGGAAGCAACGAAGTAGAAACGTATTCTATAACACCCCATGACTGGAACGTTCTCAGTCTCAAAGATTTGTTGACTCTTCTACACAGTCAAAACGTTCCCAAACTGGGATGGGAAATGCCACTGGACATACCAGACATTGCTGGTTCTACTCGCAAAGGTGTTTATGAATCTTTATTACGTTGTGCTAATTTGTACTCCACAGAAACTAAATCATTCCCGGCTACCTGGATTAAGCTGGTAAACAAAGACACACGTTTTCACGAAGCAATTGCTCATGTTAGTCTAGAAGTAATGAAGAATTATACGCTGCATTTGTCATTCCAAGAGCGTTGCGACAGTTCCGCAGGACGATACATTTATATTAACGGAAATAATAAGTTCACGTTAAGACATCATATGTCGTGGCGATTCAACAAGGTACTTGTACCCGTTCATCAGAATATCAGCATGATTCAATGGAACAATTCGCTCGAAAATCTACGCTACATTACATGCGGTGAGCGTGGCTCGGAAGGTTTTGATTTGTACAACTTATTAAGCGCATACACAGCCTTTGTTTGGATCCTCTTAATTTTCACTTGTTTCGTGCTCTGTGGCTTTTTAAGTCATATTTCCAGAGGATTTTCAGTAATTTCATTTACCTTGTTCATTGCAAAAACGTTTCTAGAGCAAGGCAACCCATTTCCTGATCAAATTATGCATAAGGCTCACCTCCGGGGGCTTACTGTATCCGTATTAGTGTGTGCTATAGTGTTGAGTAATGGCTACAAAAATGTAAACGTGTACTACATGATAAGCAATAGAAATCGGTTGCCGTTCAAAACATTCCGCCAACTTGAAACTCATCAAGTGGAAGTATTTACAACCGCAGACACTGTCGCATACGACGTCGATATTGACGAAAGATTGAAAACTGTCTTACCCAATCTATCATTGCGAGATTCAACTCGTGTACGAAAATTCAGCTTTTGGAATGATGCCCACAACCTACGATTTAGTTTCGCCGATGTATTCAATATTGATGCTTCTGATGATATTGCTTCATTTGACCTAACCGAAGCATCCAATACGTCCGACATGGAAATGCTATGGCCTTCTTCTAAACTCCACCCGAAGCTAGAAGATCTGCTGTTTTTTCCCCTATCCAAGCTTATTGACGCATTTATCGGAAATACGTCGTTCGATCTTCAGCGTGACGGTCGCTCGTCAAAGCGGTTGAGTTCAATGTTTTTAAATGTACAAGAAGACTTCATCATCGAAGTTTTGTCAAATTGTACAAAAACAGCGTTCATCTTAAAAGAAGAAATGTGTCAAGCCTACAAAGAAAGGGTTGAACTGGCGACAAACTTAACTCTGGATATTGGAACAGAGACATATTTTCCGTCTCAAGTTGCTATGGACTTTACTGGGTTGGTAAGCTTAGCTTTTCTAAAACGGCTTTGGGGAATGCAGCAATCTGGAATTGTGGAGTGGTGGACTGCAATGCTTGGAACCTTGAAGGAGAACAAAATGGGCGAATCCAGGCCGACTCCTACAAAAATAACTGGAAACATCGTAGTTATATTTTCCCTTCTAATGCTCGGGGAAGCTTTGGGACTTTTGCTTTTCACGATAGAAATTCACCAACATCTTCGACAACTCTTTGCCCGCTTACGGTACTCAGCTGGAGTAAGTCTTCAGCAACTATTACTAACTGTGTGGCTCATACCATACAAATTACGAGTTATCATCAAGTTAATAATCTTAGTCGTAAGAAATCTGCGGATGTATGTAACAATCGTCGCGCTGAGCTTCTAATGGCTACCAGAAATATGGTTTCTGCGATGTAATTAATAAAAAGTGTGGGTTTATACCATATTACATTGTAGATTTCGTTAATATTTCGCCTTCTGTTTGCGTATTTTTATTTTACCATTTCTTTAATGTTTGTACACAAATATTAAATACAATTATTGAACTGAATCTAATGTTTTCATATGCCCCACTTGATAGTCTTTTGTAGCAGTTTTCTGCCACAAATGCAGCAAAAACCACATACGGCGCGTATTTTTTGACTGAATTACAAACAGTATAGGCTTAAACATATAGCTCTGATAACAAATTATAAACCGATGATCTCGAAACTCCGAAAGTTACCTCGCCAAGCAATACGACGAAAGCAACTGTCGAACCAGCCGACAAAACAATAAATACTACAAGAATGTTTTCCAGGAATGTAAGCTGCCTTAATTTCTTCTTAATTGCTTCTAGTTGGCTCGTTATGGAATAGTTTATGAAACCAGTCCGTAACTCCAAACTCACGGAGATCCCAAATTCTTCTAAGAAGTTGATAGTGAAGGCTTCTGGAAATCTGTAAGGCTAGAATAACAATGGCGGATTTTTCTTTTCAAGTGTAAACCTATCCTTGATCACAACAAGTTTCTGAACTTTATTGCCCGAAATTGTCACAATAACAGCAATTATGCCACATGATTTCTTCAGCCCAGCAGTTTTACACGTGATGTAGCTCGCTCCTGTGTGTAAGTCATTCTGCTGGATGTCTCAGTCTCTGGGATTCAAATGAAAATATCAGACCATAGTGAAATGTAACCTTATTTTGAGCTTAAGAAATCACATGGTATAATTTCTTTTGAATTTTAATCTGTTTCCAATTTTAAGTTCAGGGATTTTGATCCCCGAAGTAAAATGCTATGAGAGACAACGGTTAAACGCTGATGGATTTTGTTTCAAGCTAATTCAGTGCTTCATACAACAAAATCTTCCTTGAAACTAGGTAAATGTTACTGACGATGAAAAGAAAGGTTAGGGCGGAAATTCCTAGAATCATCTCTTTAACAAGTACTTAAATTTCCAAACACTTGGTAACTATGGGTACCCTTGCTATAACAAACATTGCAGTAACTACCGTATTAAAATGCCTAATTCATTTATTATGGATTTTATTCAACATCATTTTAATTAATCATTATATATATTATGTACACGATATCGAGATTATGTTATTATGGTCGCTACAGAATAATAAAGTTGCCCTGTTTTTTCTTGTTCTACTTTAATAACATAACGATATAGTATTTAATCCTATATCGTGAATCGTGATTACATCCACAATTTAAACGATTTTTTTTTGTAATTTCCGGAGCGAGATTTAAACCATACCTGGCAATTTGTGGTGCCTTATGCCCATCATAATCGACGATTTATGTTATGGATTCGTATTACCCAGTCGCAGTGAGAAAAAAATTTACCACGTACTACGAGCCAACCGAATTCACTATCAAAACAAAGAAAATCTAAAGGAGTGATAAGATGAAGTTGCTATTGAAACACGTCTCGGAAATGTGTTGCATTTTCCTTTTAATTCAATATTACCCATCTACTTCCTTCCACCAGCAGAGCGGAAGTGTCAAAATCTACAATAGCATGACTGAAAGCCAAAAAGAAGAATATCTTGTCGCTGTGATAAAACATCACCAGGCTTTAGCTCAGTCCTCCCATGAATTTAATATTCAAAAGCTATTGTCACCGTTTGAAAGTCGTCGTTGTCTGATAACAGTAACCATGTTCCAACCTGTAAATATTTTGGGCATAACCTTACCAATTATTCTGCGAATGCCAAGGCCCACAATTTCTTCAAGCAAACTTGAAGACGGTATCTGGAAATGGAGTGCCGGCCGTCCAGCAGGAAACGACTCCAATAAAATGACATGTTCGTCCACGTTCTTGGTGACTTCGTATATGTCGCACTGTGTCGAGATTGACGGAGTGGCGTTCGCATCTGCAACTAAATCTTGGCAGTGTGAAGTTGATATTAGCATGTTTCTACCGCTACAAAACATAGAACAACTAAGACCAGGCGTCAAGCAACAACCAAATGATTTGTTTTATCCCGGCGCTATCGAGTACTACACAAGACCACCCTTAGTTACAAAAACCTACATATGGGTTCACCTTAACATATCAGATCTCTTGTTTCAGAGTGGAAGCAACTGTCGAACTGTTATATTTGGAGGAGGTCGAAGTATCCGAGAACTGTACTTTGAAACGACGCATTGGGAACTTACAGGAATATTTTGGTTAGCATTTGTGTCTCCGCGAACATCTCGACAGAATGTATTGTCACTACATACAATTTATTCAAGTCCAAATTGCCAGGAACTTGTACGCGTTTCCCTTCATGATATCAGACAAATTGCTAACACGGTTCATACCGAGGAACCAATTCATAAATTCAAGACAACGGTTGGGTCTTCCTCAGAAGAGTCATATAATTGTGAATCAGCATTGATAGAATGCCTGAACACAGATATTATCCATTTGGTTTCCCCAAATACTGCTAAAATGGACCCCAAAAGACGCGTATATCACGTGCAGGCTTATTTGCTACAAATAATTTTGGGAAACTTCTCAATGCAAATTTCGAAAAGTACAATATGTGAATGCGTCCAGGGAAAATTGGTAGTACGCAAAAGTAGCAGATTAAAGTCGCTGGATTACATTTCTTTTGTGAAAAGTCAACACGTACCCTTTTCAATTCCATTCAGTTCAATGTTCTACTTTAACAATACTTCTAAAGCTGTCCGCTTTGTAACAACCGTCACGAGGGGTTCCTCATCATTGCCGTTTGAAGAACTGCTGAACGTGTTTCAACTGAATGTTTGGTCATTTTCATCTGTAATTTTGGCACTTGGTGCATTCGTTTTATGTCGTATTCTGGGCCCACAAGTATCAGGAGGATATCAGAGACAAATTGTGTCACTAATTAAAAGTTTGTTGGAGCAAGGCGACCCATTCTCCTACAATGTTTGCAAATTTAATACTGTAAAAGGAATTTTGATTGGTATATTTGCAGCGTCATTTCTTTTGAGTAACGCTTATAAAAATAACAACGTCTACAACATGGTAGTGCGACGCAAAGTGTTGCTCTTTGACACCCTAGATCAGCTGGAGGCAGCCAACTTCACAATTTACAAACGTTTAACTCGTGTATTTCACTTATTCACTTTTCGAGGACAAAGACCATTCGAAAGGAAAAATGGGAGTACCTTGGAATTTTATTTTAATCACATGGGCGGCGAGTTATCTTTTAATCTCTTACAGGCAAAATCCATAAGTATAGCTTTATGGTCGGAGTATTCTGATTTTTTATCGGACGACGAGATATCACGCAGAATATCACACATACAGAAGATAGCAACACTTCCTGAGAAACTAATTGAATTCGCAAAATCAAGCTTTGAAAAGTATACAAGGTTTCCAACAAAGATAACAAAATCAGATGTAGATGATGTTACAGACAAATTAAATCAATTAATTCTGGAAGAAGAAGAAAAGATTCAATTAGAAGAGCTCGCAAGTGGCAAGAAGGTTGCCATTGTACAACCAGTTTTGGCTGCTTCTCAGTTAAAGTCCAGTTTAAGATCCAGTCAAAGAGACCTGCACATAGGAAAGGAAACGTATGCAAGTGGGATTCTAGCCTTCAATATCACAGGCTCTTTGCATATCGCCATTCTGAGAAGAATTTGGGCTATGAGTGAATCGGGAATAAGTAACTGGTTGCACAAATTGTTTGATCCAACAGACCGTCTCGAGGACCAACCAGACGAAGTAGTGAGAGCAGCAGAAATTTCAGGAAATATTTTAGTCATATTCATCGTTTTATCATCAGGTTGGGTGCTTTCCTTGGTTGCACTACTTCTGGAAATTCCTGTCAGTGTAATTTGTACTTGTGCGGGGACAAAACTGCGGTACGTTATGCACATTTTCATGAAAGCTTTACGACTAGCTGAAAGGATCAAAATACGGGTTCGACTATATTGTTGTAGTATGGGAAGAAGTTCATCTGTGTCATACATAATACGTAAATTTCGCTAAATTACGAAATCCTTTAGAAAAGAAATGTAATTTGCAAATAAATCAACACCATATGTAATCCATAAATATGTGTAGCAAACTAATGAAAAAGCATATATGGAACTTAAGTTTGCATGTATAATGATTAATTCCTGTTGAATTGGCATGAGCCTCATTAACCGAGGAATGGGCCGTTCTGATTCTTCGCGCTGCCTAATTACCATGCCAATATTTTAAATGTCATATTAGTGTATGCCATTTAAAGACGACACTCCGACGATAACAAGAATAGCCGATGAAGAACATGATCTAATATTCTAGTGGACAAACTGAACTTTAACTGTTCCTTGCAAATGCGATTTATTTAGACGGTATAAAATTGTAAATAGTGCACTAATTAAATTGAGGAATGGATTCATGAACGTTGATAAAAAGCAATTCACACATGAATGTTCGATGTTATAGTAACAATAATATAGAATTAATATGCTCAATAGGTCAGTATCCTCTCAGCTTCCTCTTTGAACCTGTCATCATTCCATGCTTTTCTATTAGTGCATCGAGCTCAACTCACTCACTATAATCCACAATTAGCACAATTAACACAATTATCTGTAACTGACTTTATGGGTACCCGTATTGAGTAACGCTCACAGTGACAATATATATATGTACCTATGCATAAGTCATAGATAAAAATAATGAAATTTTTAAGAGAAAGCCGGAGTTTTTTCCGTGCTTGGGAATTTTCTTTGTAATGAAAAAGCACACGAGAATAGATACATGACAAGCAACATTGTTTTGCATTTTGAAAGCCCCGATATTTGAGGTTACACTCCTGTCTCTTTTTAAATCAGATCTTGAATTCATTGAACAATGAGAGCACGTTTTGTGATGATTTAAAAAGGATTTATCTGGATTATTTAGTTGAAACCAAGCGGGAAAAACTCTTATTTGGTAAACAAGACGAGGCAACTAAATGTCACTGGAAATAGGACGGTCTTATTTAGAAAACTTTTCATTCCTATAGCCTCCGGTGAAAGCATGGGACTCTTGTTTAGTTCCTGATTTGATGTTCGTAGTAAAAAAGTTATTGCAAATGGAAACTTCCGAAATGTATTCCACCAAATGAACAAGCTTATGGAGATGGGGACAGTATCTTTCGAAATCTCTCGGGAATCGTTGCATAATAAGAATTCTACTTTTATGGAATATTTAATTTTGTTGCATTCTTTTACTTGCAACTGCTCGGAAATTCCCTGAGTTTGCTGCAGAGTTTACAAGCCCTGTGGGCTATGCAGGTCATATTAGTTTGTATTCAAGAATAAATAATTGTTGGTTCATGCACCAGAATTCACTTGTATCGTTTCCCCTAGGTTATATAACTCTTTCCAAATGCTCTAGAGTGTAGTTCAGATTACTCCTCTGGTCAGGGTATTAATCAGTTTTCTGTAGTACTATAAATTGCTGACAAATGAATCCATTTACATATAGAGAAAGTAATTTTAAATTGTACATATTTTTGTGTAATCTTGCTTCCATGAAATGAATGCGATGCACTTTTGCAACTTTCCCGGTGGAATCATGTATGTTTCTTTTTAATTTTATGTTAGGCATATAAAAAGTGGGTAAAATCGGTCAAAACTGTTTAACTAGATGACATACTAAGTGAATATTTTCGGTGAAAGTTTGAGTGGAGTTGTGTGTTTTAATTTCCTTGGTTCGAGCCAGAGACTTTTGATGATGTGGGATCCCAAAAAAACTTTCAACCTGAAATTGTAGCCACATTAAAGCGTCGGTGCATCCAGTCACATCGTTAGAAACTTAAATCTGACAGTGCGTTCCAGTAATTGTGAATTTATTGCAAAACATAACGAACTGACTAGAGACTGTCATAGTACTGTAATCAGATCTTTTCTGGCTGACAAAGTTGCCAATTTATGTTTTCTTGTTGTATGCAAAAATGACGACGTTTTCATCAGTTTCGTCATTACAAGGGAGAGAAACTGCGCGGGGTTTGGCATTGCAATCACAACTTTTAAGTATTATAGCAATAGCGTACAACTGGCTATATCAGATTAAGAAGTTATGACCCAGAAAAACTATCCAAACATTCTTTTATATAATCCGGGATGATTTATAGCGTATTTATTGTGGATTTACGTATAGTTGTCTTCTAATAAACATAAAAAAAACTATTACGGAAAATACCTACAATTGCCAGCAAAAGAGGAACTAAGAGTTTCATACAATCTGAAATGAAACAACTTCTACTTTCATATTCATGGTAGATTTTAAAGACTATGAAAGAATGGAGCATTTATGAACGTGTCATCAAATATACATACCGTCAATACAGGACTGAATTTGCAGGTGCTGCCAATATGACACTGTTTGATGGAAGCATCTTTATGGTCGAGAGCGTAGCTGATAGAAGCTCTTCGATTCACAAAGTGACTGGATTGGAATTTTCTTCCAATAAGCTTTATATCATGCAGAAACTTAAAACTTTTCTTTTTGGAGCTGCTAGCCAGAATCCGAAACTGAGAAAAATTTTCTCGTGCCAGTTTCAAATTGGAATATTTTGTGGGTGAGAACTGCTGCATACATAAAACTTATTAGTATGTCACAAACAAAGAATGTATCTTTTCCTTTCGTTATGCAGTTTTCTGATTACTGTCTTTATTCAGGGCTCAAATCAACGTTAAATTAATGAGATTGTACAAACATATTATATTTGCCGAAGCTAGGGACATAAAACAAAACAAGATTCTTTCAGGGGCATTGAAGTTGGAATTTGTCCCTGCATAACCTAATGAATGACACTTCTGTAATTTATTTTTGTGCTTCTTTGGGGTAAACAAATTCATTTATAAGCCTTTAGGAATGCAAGTTTTCATTACATTTTTGTGTTTTAATAAAAACTTTCAAGCCCTTAATATTCATTATTTCATGTTGAAGTCTTTGATGAGTATACATACTTTTCTAAATTAGGACAAGTAACCAAATGAGCGCTGTAATGGAACCAGGCTCAAAACTTCAGCTCATTTCGGAGAAAAACTTCAAAAAGGAAGTATTTAATTAAGGCTCCTTACGAATGTCATTTTGTTGCCCGACAGAAAATTCTTAAAGATATTTTAAACTAGTTTGATGAAAGGTATCCGAAAATGCAATATATCGTTTCATCGGTAATACATTAACTGGTATAACTTCAACTCGTCTTTCATTGAACTCGTCTAACTCAACTCGTCTTCCGACAACTCGCTCTCAGTAGGGAACTCGTATACCGCGCAACTCGTATGATGCTTGAAGTCGTCTGCCGTGAAGTGGTTGGATACAATATTTTACTACATCAGTGGACGAATTTCCTTCCGCGTCATATAATTTATCCTTCACCCTCTGGGTCAGTCACCAAGTAACAGGTCCACTAGCTTCCATTTCAAATTTCAAACCATACTTTGCCAAATTCCAGTTGAAGCTGCCATTTAGCAACTCAAGTTGGATGTGGGCAAGATGGTGGAAAATTTGACATGCATACATTTCAAACCATGAAAATTACGCACACAATGCGACTTGAAGTTATCGAAAAAATGTAATTACGATTTACATGTTATACTTAATGAAGGTACCGACGAGTTACGCGTCATACGAGTTTATGTAGACGAGTTACGTATGCATACGAGTTGTCGACCGACGAAATGATGTAGATTCCGTTTCATCACAGCCCACGAAATAGAGAACAAACTTTGTTGAAGCAAGAACTTTAGTACGTAAGTTTTAGTATTAGTCTCATTTGTCATTTTCGCCAGAGAAATAGGCCCAATTGATGGTGAGTGATTATTACCACGATCTGTCTCTTTTGATGCATTATTTTAATAGAAAATCATAAAAGAACAACTTTTGTTTACTTATAGAACTTTTTTAAATTAAAAAACCTAAAAAATGGTCGTCCGTTGCAACTCAACTCTGCCTTTTTTTTCTGGCTGGAGTTGTTCCGGCTATTTCATTTCAAGTAGCGTATGGGAAGCATCTCTGAATATAGTTTTCTATGGGGAACACAAGGGCTTGATCGAAATCTCCTTTTATTTATGTTTTGTTATGTCACAGTCTTTACCAACGAAAAACGTCGCATTTTCACGGCCTAAGTCTAATTCATCGATTAAAAGATGAAATGTTTTTCTTGGAAGACCAAAATGGACCAATACTCCCCTGAGACGAACGGTGAAAATAAAAAAAATATTCCCTGTGAAAAGATTTAGCACAAAGGGTACTGAAGAAGACTATTTTTCAAAACAATGTGTGTGCAATCGGATATATTGACATTGAAGATATACATTATAAATACCATATACATTATTCTACATTTTAGCTTTAGTCTACACTGGAAGATAAATATTGATATGGAACCTTCTCTTACTGCACTTAATAAATATCTTAGGGTTTATAACTTACGTATTGTCGTACGAAACTTGCTAAACCAGTTTCCCATTAGGTGGCTGTTATATGACATGTTTTCACTGGGACTGACTGGGATGGATCTAACCTTGGACTAATGGACAGTGTGATCAGTGCATTGCTGTTGTGACGAACAATTTTTGTTTACTAGGATAGATTTTCAATACAACTGGTTAGTAACCAACTTTCATGCAAAATGGTAACCAGTCAATTCCCATTCAAATCTACCTACGTAAACAAAAATAAATCTGGAAAATGATCACAAATTTTATTCCCAGTTTCAATTAAAACACACTGTCCGTATAGTATGGATAGTCCAAGGATCTAACATTCATTTTATATCCCACAACGTGCTAACGTGCACATGCTTTAGTTAAACCAGTTTAATCGTAAATGTGTTATTTTAAGTTTGAGCAATGAGTGTTCAGGATCCTTTGCTCTCAGCTAGTAACAATATTGCAAGAATTGATGTTTGCAAGAAGTGTGGGAGGAGCTCATAACAATCGCATTTCACCCCTATCACTTATTTTTAGGAGGGGGTTCAACTCCCAGTTCTATTTCTGTTAGTTAGTTTTATTAAGAAGCAATTAAAATCGTGTAACAAACGGTAAAGGAATCATTATCAACTTACCATTCTCTGCAGAGCCGATGAACTTGGAGCCCATCCATTGCACTACAGAACGGTTTGTTTGTGCCAAGTATACATTTTTGTGAATGAAAGAAACAATTTCGACAAGAACCGTACGACAAAAAAGTTAGATATTCACGGCAAACAAAACTTTGTTTATTTGGAAACTTTCGGACATGTTTTGCAAGCATTCAAACAGTATTAATAAATCTTGTACTTTCTTTTGGCCTAGTATGCTGACTTAGGTACTCGGTACTCCATTGTAGACCAAACCGCTTCCATTTCAGCTTAATTTTAGCCCAATCACCTATCACATTTTTATCTTTTATCAACTAGGAAGACATGATCCCTCCACCAAGGCTTCTTCAAGACTAGAGAAAGTTTAGTCTCAACAACTGCATAAAATAAGAGACAACTTTCTCCATGTTTCTATACTGAATGAGCATCCTTTTTGTAATTCGTTCTTTCTCCCATTCCCATCCAAATCCAGTAAAGTTGTATGCCATCTACCCCAACGTTATATAGGTTCTTCAGATTAAATATATACTGAACGATGTTCACTTGCTAAAAACTTATCTGTTTTCACAAAATTCAAATCGTGACAATTTGGATGAAGCAACTAACATCTTTAAAAATACCTTCCGAATCACGTACTTATCTTTGATGGCTTGAATTAATTACATGGTTATGATAGCTGGCTAAACGTGCCTTTATCATCACCAATGTTCAAGGAATATGTTTTTTGAGAAAAAAGTTCAATAATAATGACTTTGGTTCACAGAACTCAAACTGGGCTCAAACAAAAAGCACTGAACAAGAAGGATTAAAAGTTATGTCGAGACATTGGGCATATAGTTTTACAATGCAGATTCTGTTTATCTAAATCGATCCTGGCTGCTACACTACTTTTACCATGGTTTTTTGCACAAATTAGAATTTTGTGAGCTTCTTCGTTGAATTTAGGGCAATGGCACTATTGCCTGGAGCACAGAGGCGTGTGTTCAGACGAATTTATGTCTGACGAAACAATCAGATCGAGAGGCCTGTCACCTGTAAACGTAAAAGTTTGTGCAAATTTTACGTTTGTTTTTAAATGCAAACTACACCTGAAGCCCATTACCTTTGCATTACCTATGCATTAAAGCCATTTGCGAAAATCATCATTTGAAGTGATTAAAACTAGAAAACAGAAGAAGTCTGGAATTTGCGCAGGTAGCGTAGAAAATGGTATGTAAGCTGCACTCTCAATTTCAAAACTAAGCTTCCACAATCATCCTAATTAAAATGTAGGTAATGCATTTAGAATAATGAGTAATTTGCCCCGATGGTATTTCCGTCGTTCATATTGAAACTCAAGGAGCCAGAAAAATTTGAATCAATATTTTTTTTTTCTCGCAGCAAAAGATGCCATGTGCACAATTCAACCTCCTCGAATTTCATTTGGAGCTATCATAATTTTTGTATGTTCAAGTATCATTTTACACGAAAAGCGTTCCATGAAACAGTAGTTTTGACATTAAAATTGAAACATAATTATGATGAGTGTGCTGATTCCAAAGAGTGACTATTTCCAGCTACATGATATATTACATACAAATAACATACATGTAAATAAGAGAAAATTTGATGTAATTTAAGTTGCTCTACTTACGGCACGACAAAATTTTAATGAACCTTAAATACATACCGAGCGGTATTTACCGAAAAAGTGAATGAAGCACGCTAATTATTAAAGCGTTATTTTAAAAATTATATTGCTTCAGAAGTTTCGATAACCAACAGAAAAATTAAACACTCCTCGCAAAATTACAATGTTGATCATTAAAGCTTGGTCTGTAATATATTATACCTCGGTGTTCTTTCTACGATTGAAGCTCACATAACATGCTACAATATTGTTGTTTCTCCATTATGAACAAAATTATTGCAAATTTTTCAGGGAAAGAATTGCTGACGTTGATACGTTAACCGTAATAATCGCAAAGAAAAATTATTTGAGACGAAAGAGAGTATTGAGTGATTAAGCGCTAGCTCCGTTCCATAATATCTGTTATTTGGATCAGTAAACAAACAAAATGGAGCTTAATTCATCACCCAATTATGTTCGCGAATGTAAACAAACAAAATGTAGTTCAATCAATTATCCAACAATATTCTCGAATGTAAACAAGACTCCTATTTCCTAATCCATTACCGAAATTTGTAAACAAAAATATTTTTCACTGTCTGAATGCATTTTCGCTCCAGTAAGCATTGCTATAATCCGTCTAGCAGTGTAAATGTTTGGGATGTTCTGCTGGAAAATATATACTTACAAAAAAGACTTGTTTTAATGACAGGAAGAATGGTAGTTATTAAGGAGCGAAATGCTCCTTTATAAAATCGTCGTGGTGGTTTGTCCGTCTGTCTGTCTGTCCGTCCGTCCGTCTGTGAACACGATATCTCATGAACGCTTTATCGGTTCAAGCTGATTTCTTGCACACAAGCTTCAGGGTTCCCTGGCATTATGTGGTGTCATTTTCAGGTCCATACGTTTAACTCTTCCCGAGTTTATGGCCAATTAACTTTAATTGTTCGTTAAATGACGAAAAATTTTTATTCGCTTAATCGATAGAGTGTTTTAAGCTGATCATTTTGCTCTTTGAACTCATGCTTAATTTTGTAATCTTGACGAGTTAATGACCAATTAAAATTACTTGTTCGTTAAATCACGAAAAATTTTTATTCACGTAATCGATAGAGCTTTTTAAGCTGATAATTTTTGCTCCTTGAACCAATTCTTAATTTTGCATCATATCATGACGAGTTAACGACCAATTAAACTTCGTTGAGTTTGACGTTTTAGCTATTTGATTGTATGCTTACATCTTTCGCTCCTTTTAGGAATCGTGCTTGAGCGGTTTATTAACTCATGAGATAGTTTCTGTAAGAGTGAAACATTTTAAAATCAACTCATTTATTACTGTCAGTAGTTGTCTGTTTATCATGAAAGCTTATTTCCAGGTCGGCAAATTTCCTACTGTTAATCATTAAACCTGTCTGTCGGGACCGACATAAATAGTACAGTAATGATACCAATCATCATCGCTGTCATGCCCATTTACCCCTAAAAAGAATGCCTTGAAACATTTCGCACAGAATTTTCTTGCAAATATATTGCGATCATATATTGCATCTACGCAGTTCATTGTCTTAGGCAGGGAACACATATACGTATCACAATTGTAAGCTAGGAAGCTACATACATTAACTATTTACGATTAGATTACACGCATCCCATCCTAATAGAAACAGTAGGAAATTTTGTCATCATCCTGAAAACAGCAAAAATACTAACAATCTAAAGTAAATGATAATTTTTTTCACTGCTTTGAATAACACTTTTTTAAAAACTAGTTGGAGCTGCAAGCCGTAAAATAAGCCTCTGTGAAATAATCCGACCATAAATATTTAAGTGAGTCTTTTCCTTTTAACGCTATGAACCATTTCCGAGTCACACACGTTGTTTTTTGAAGGACATGATGGTAGTCATTACTCATTCTTTTTTTAATTACAACGCGAGCAAAATCTTTGCAGTGTTCTTTCAATTGTTCTGCCAACAAAACTAAAAGAGTGAGCTCTGAAGCGTCTGAAGTCCGCAAAACCGTTAGTTGTATGTACAAAGTTTCTACATGTTAAGTTATTACTGAAACAGTGTTTTCTGCGTTCAGGGTTTTCACTTTCGTTGCAATAGCATGATACATGCTAGGGAAATTCATTTGTGAATACGTATTTTGTACACATCTAGTGGATTTTTCCCTGGAATAAAGCTCTGAATTGGTCCAGTACTCAAAATATTTTGTAGTATATTACTTTTTATTTATCAAATCTCATATCATAATATTATGTTACATCTATCAAGTTACGAACGCGACCCCATTTGATTTTGAAGCGTAAAAATTTTAAGCATTATTCATTTTTAAATATATCTACAGTTATTTTTCGTATGCCGCCAAATGTCTCACGGTGATGCAGACGAATTAGTGTTTCAAGTAGGTGGACTACGTATTTCGTAGCCAGCTTCGCGGTATCCCAGGCTCCGAGTCTGTAACTTGATGAGGATATACTCTCCAGTGCAAATATCGTGACTGCTAGTGCACACAAAAAATAAAACAATACTCTAACACTAACCAAAGATTCAAATTCCATTGCCTCAAATACGTTCAGATTCATTTTAGAAGTGAG
>JAAXOA010001276.1:0-16676 GCA_036561885.1 Salina celebensis
AGAACATTATTCATTTTATTTCATAGATTTTCTCAAGATGGCATGTCCATTGTCGACATGAATGGAAGGAGGAATAAAAAAGTAAATAGGGGGATGGATAGTGATTAAAGAGGCATGACAACGAATAGGTGGTTAATCCTAGCCAGGTATGACCCCTTTTGTTTTTTACCCAGTGTTGGAGGAAACACTGGACAGGAGGTGAAGCAGAGCTGTTTAATCAAACTTGACAATCTCGACAGCCTTATGGTTAGTGTCTTTTTATGAGAATTGATGCTATTACAGAGATGCCGACATTGCAAAATGTGAAGATACAAAAGTTTCAACGTTTTTTTAGTTCTAGTATTGATTCAACTTTGTCACATGTGGCTGGAATCCTGTAAAAAATATGACAGACAATTTCCATACACGCGTTTGGATTTTTTGGAGGGATGCAATATGCATAATATTGTAATAGTTATTCAATCCATTACTTTCCCTCCAACCCTAACAGCTTAATCGATCGAGGAAAGCGAGAGAAAAAAAGTTCACTGCGTTTTTAGCATACAATCATGTAATATTATTGCTTACCTGTTTCAATATGAGATGAATGATAGCCACATGAATTACGATTATGCCCGTGAAAAAGGGTACGGTTTCTAGCGTATATTGTTTTTTTTTTCTGATTTCATTCGTAGATAAGTAAAGAACGTTTTCCTGTTGCCGAATGTTTCCCAAAACATGCAGGTTTTAAATTCAATTGCACACAAGACACGAGGTTTTCACTAGAGAAAAGCAGACGGATTGACGCCGGCGAGTTTATGGAGGCAATTGATGCGTACAGTCACAAGCTGTTTCTTTACACAATATTGCTTTCAACTTATGATAGCCACATGAATTACGATTATGCCCGTGAAAAAGGGTACGGTTTCTAGCGTATATTGTTTTTTTTTCTGATTTCATTCGTAGATAAGTAAAGAACGTTTTCCTGTTGCCGAATGTTTCCCAAAAACGTGCAGGTTTTAAATTCAATTGAACACAAGACACGAGGTTTTCACTAGAGAAAAGCAGACGGATTGACGCCGGCGAGTTTATGGAGGCAATTGATGCGTACAGTCACAAGC
Organism: Salina celebensis; assembly: GCA_036561885.1. Lineage (NCBI taxonomy): Eukaryota > Metazoa > Arthropoda > Collembola > Entomobryomorpha > Paronellidae > Salina > Salina celebensis. The sequence continues at coordinate 1,101 of JAAXOA010001276.1, forward strand.
TGTTTCTTTACACAATATTGCTTTCAGCTTAAAATATTCTAGAAATTTTTCTGTTATTTTCCAAATAGCTTTTTGAACTGTATAGTTTGAATGAAAGAAGTTATTGGTAAGAGAATTGTAAAAAGTTTTTCATTACTGGAGAAAGTTAGAATTTTTTGCACAACAATTTCATACGCGAGTACTTTTTGCTCACTTTCACTTTAAAAAAAAAAAAGTTTACCAGTTTTTTACATGAATTTTGAAAGGTTGTAAATATTTATAGAGAATTTTGTTTTCTTCGTCTTTCACTACTTTCACAATAAACACACAATTTAAGTACCGCCTGAAAAGAGTCTGCTTTCACTGCTTCCTTGCTACTCGCTCAAGGTAAAGTAGCACAATAAGCAGTTGATCCAACATTCACAGGCCAGTTATACACTAAAAACCTCGATAACACACTCACGCTCACAATTGCTGACTACTCTTGTGAAATAAAAACCTCCAAGAAAGAAAATAGCAGGCAACGGAATAGCATTCCGAAACTATCCGGGAGTCCGGCACATGTGAGCAGCTGGAGAAAACTTTTACTATTACTACTACTGGAATAGATGTTGTGTAATTTTCCACAAATTTTTTGGAGGGTATATGCCTCCACACACAAGTACCCTTACTCTTATCTTGGCTCCACTATCACTCTTATTCCTTCTGACAAGCTGATGAAAAGTGCAGCTCTGTCATTGCATCAATAACTCCACGAGTAGATGATGGAGTAGTTGAGGAGAAGTAAAAACTGAGAACTGTTGAAATATTGTGACTGTATCACGTAGCCAATATCCATATTTAGGAAGAGGCTTCCTATCCAGAGTTTGGGAATTCATTTAGCGGATGGACGCACAGCACAGAAAAAAGCTTTCAGTTCTGCTTAGTATCCACTGCTTTCATACAGAAAGTTGAAAAAAAAGATGGATAGAAAGAGATGAGGGTTCATCTGAGCAAAATTTTTTCCCAGAAATTCTGGAGAAAATGGTAAGCGCATAGCGTATGTATGTTTTTTTTTTTCAATATGGAAAACGGTGTTTCTCTAACGAAAGGAGAGCGGAAAATGAGGGTGAGCGAAAATGAATCTAGATAAAATGGGTTTGGTTTTCATTTTGGAAAGTAAAAATGTGTCTTGGCTTGACAAAATACACAGTAATTGTGTAGGGACACTGGATAAAGGAATCGGTGACAAATATATTCTCTCTGTGTAGAATGTTTTTCTGCTTTTATTACAGAGAAAACTCATGTTCACATGTAGTATAAGTTTTGTATATAAAGACTATAAAGTTTAGAATTGTTTACTTTTTTTGTGGAAGTAGGGTGAAAGGGAGGACTCACGCGAGCATCCTAAAATACATACTGTTTTTATGGAGGGTCTGGAATGTTAGTGTAGTGGAAAGTATTGTAGTTTAATTTTTTTGGTGGCAGACATGCTAGCGGCAAAGCTCATGCATGAAAACATTCAGGATTTTTTTGGTAGGATATTTCTGGACACGTTCCATTTAGCCTGCTAGTGTGATTCCATACTTGGGATGAATAGAGTTTCGGCATGGAAAGCAGGTCATTACTGATTTACAACCGAATTGAATGAGTACTCAAATCGTAATTATTTTATTAAGCTGGAGCGCGCTGCTGGACGTTGTTTAACCGGCTGCATGCGTCCTAAATGAAAACAGTGGTAGTAATATTTTGTTAATTTAACCACGTAGGAAAATTTGTTTATTCAACAATTGTAACAATCCTTTTATATAATTAACACGATTGTAGGAAGGCTGTACTTGTTGTACATCAGTTTTCCCTGACATATTTGATGTGAAATGTTGTTTAGTATTGTACGTGTATATTTTATAAATGATACTTTTACGTAAAAATTACTGAACATGATGTAAAATACTGATACATAAATAGTACGTAATGGAATCAATCTGGATGACAAAAAAAGGAATGAAATCTGTTGAATTAGAGTGTAAGTGTTACTAATTAAACACAACTAAAGAACGTATTGTTAAGCAGTATTTTATAGTTTAAATGGCATTAGTTATCTTTTCAGAGAATTGAACAAATAAAAATGCAAGGTAAATCGATAAGTTAATGTCAAAAAAGCGAATGTTGTATTTTGCAAACGATGGTAAATCGGTAGCATCGTTGGACTCTCTGGGGTAGAGTTTAGGACCGTTTAGGCTTCAGGTTCATCCTTATCTTTAGCACCGTGTTTCAAGATTCTGGTGAACTCGATGTAGTTGAATAGGCCGTTTTTGATTGGAGCTTCTCTGAACATTTCATCAACCTGCAAAAACACAAAAAAAAATCGTCAGACTTGTTAATATCATACAAACCTAGCGATTATTTTGTCCGTATTGTATATTTTACTTACATCTTCATCAGAGAAACGATCTCCCATAGTTGTCAACAACTCTCTAAGTTTCTCCTCACTGACGAGACCTGCGTTTTCTTCGTCAAAACATCCAAAAGCGTTCTTGATAACTTCTTCTGGATCCGTTCCCTGTAATCTCTCTCCGAATAAATGTCAAAAACATTGTAAAGTTAATTGGTCCCGGAGCCTCGTTCATCATTAATTCAAGATAGTCATCAGTAGGATTTTTCCCTGTTGGGCAATCAGACACAAAAAGATATTAGTCAATTAGTACAATTTAAAATACCAATACAATTTAAGATTTCCAAACAGTTTTAATTACCTAAGGAAGCCAACATGTCATGTAAATCATCCTTATCAATGAATCCATCCCTGTTCTGGTCGATCATATTGAATGCCTCCTTGAATTCTTGGATTTGGGCTTGATCAAACATTGCAAAGACATTGGAGGTTGCTCTCTGAGCCCTCTTCTTTGTCACTCCACGTACTTCCTGTCTTCCTTGCAGACATTTTGGCAAATCTTCAAAAATTGACAAAGAAAAAACAAACAATTAATAAACTCGTTCACTTCACTACTAAACTGTCAAAAATCCGTCAAAATTCTTGTATCTTTCTAGTTCAATCATTTCCGGTCCCACACTCAACACAAATGCAACCTTTGTAAAATACTATCAACAAAACTAGAAAATTATTACGAAACTAAATCCAACTGTTGACTGTATTTAATACAAATTTTTCTGATGGCACAGTTTTCAGCAATAACTATTTCACAATTATGTATAATAACAATATAATTTAACACGTACGTTTTTTAACGGCTTCCTGTTTTAAATAGTGACGTTTTTCTTAATCCTTCCCGGACGTTGATTCTTCCGAACACTTCCAACTAAAATGATTCCGAACAGTTGCAGTACGCGACAATGTATCTCCTCCTGTGAAAAACAGACGGTGCACTGTATGAGTAAGAAAACTTTTATCCAAAAAAGGCAACGACTCACATAAAAGGAATTTTCTTTTAGAGAGGTGAGGCAAAGTAGAAATCCATGTTGTACCCATACCCAGGAAAATGCATTGAGGGTATAAAGATTTTTTTTTCTATATCATGTGCGTATACATTACACAGCACAGCTATTAGATATTCCTCTTCACAAACAAATCCATGCCATAAAAATTATAAGCTCTATAAAAGGATGCTCTCCTTTCGCCTTCACGTACTTTTTTTTCACTTGCGTATGTTGTTTGGTGAATGACATCACAAAATTGTTCGTCCATTATCTTTGTTAAACAAAAATGTTGATGCTTGGAAGTATCACTCTCTTGTTGAGCCTGGTTAAGTATTTAACGTTGATTCATGCTCGCTCATAAACTTTTTTGTGGAGTCAGCATGGTTGACTGTCAAGATTTTCCTTATACGGAAACTGATTGCTTGACAAGAGATGAGAGAGCTGCGAAGATGGCTTCAGATTGAGAATTTTCTTGCATGCATTTTGAAATGAATTGCGATGTGCGACTTTTGCTTGCGATTGCAATTCTTAATTTTCGTAGGTGACATGACATCTAAACGATTAACAATAGAACAGACTTGATTTGAGAGATGGAATCTCAATATGCTTCTGTAAGTTTAACTGATATTATAGCGATGTTTTCATTTTCATACATACATAATCTGTGTGTATATCAGGTATATTGAGTCTTTGTTTAAGAGCAAGTAACGTCATAGTCATAACGTAACGTACACATGAAATGACAAGAGATATGCGTTCATTGGGAAAAACAATGATAGTCGTGTCGTGCCATATCCGGAAGTAGGTTTGGCAGTATCGTTTAGAATGATGTTAGATCGGATGTTGTGTGCCAAGATTTCTATATTTTGAATTCTATCAAATATAATATGGCTCATTCATGAAATGAATGTAAGTAACTACATATTTACAGTTGTATGTGGTTGCAATTGCTACATATTGTAGGTTATGTTTTGTTAATGCTAACTTACTTGGTAAGCTATTCATAGCATAATGCAATAGTTTCTATCATTTTACCACCACTAGTCACTTGTAAACAATTTGATAATTAGGCGTTCATTCTCTGTCACTAATGCAAAATTTAAAGTACCGGACAAGGGAGGTACATGCCCAATTGAAAGCATTTTATTCCTGGTATAAAAGGAGGTATAAATTTAAAAGTTTTCAGGTATAAAATATGTCCAGTTTCCACGTGATCAAGGATAAATTGCAAGAGAATGCAAGGATTTGTAAATATTTTTCTGATTTTTATACCTCAAAACGTTCATTTTTACACTTCCTTCAATCCACAATTTAAACCTAACAACGAATGCGTCCCTATAGAAGTAGCGTCTCTATGTAATTAAATAAAACCTCTTTGCCGGACATTTGTGGTTTTACGTTGAACTGCTAACGACTTTTAATCCAATCGGTTGGTTGCTAGTCATCACACTAGAGAGTTTAAATTGAATGGAATACAGATATGGAATCTGCCAATTAACTACAACGAAATAATCATTACGGCAAGATGCAACTTTCAAGCGAAGTTCTGACATAACTTCATTCGTTTGTTACGAGCGAGGAGAAATCCCATATACAGTCATCGGATGATTATGATTGTGGATTCAGTATTGAAAATAACATTGTATAAGGCTTTAGCCAAGATGCAGCTTAAGATTGGAACACAAAAGACTTGTTAAAGTATACCTAAAGTAGGCCAATTTTGAACAGATTTAGCTGACCTTTAATTTTGCTGCAATTGCGAATTTTGAAAAAAACCAATACATGGTATTGGTATTATGATTTGAAAGCTCATTTCACACATCTAGAATTATTCACCCGGAAAGGTTTTATTACGAAGAATGTGTCTTGACGTAACGTTTGTGTTGTGGCTGATCAGATAACTCATATCAAACAATCCATTATGGATAGTTTACATATGCCACATTCATGGTAACCGTGAGTTTATAGATGTAGTAATATAATATAATAAGGCGATACGGTGTAACTAGTAGACAATAGATGTGTTATATGGTTACAGGAACATTGTATTTTTTACGTGTTTAATTGAGTCCTTTTCTTCTTATCTACATTTTTCTTTTTTATGTCATACTTTTTATGCATAGTCCTTCCCGTGCCTGCCTGGTAGGGCACTGGATAGGATATAACTCTATAGAAAGCCCTAGAGTTGGTGAAAACCCTGCGAGACGTTCGCTATGGTTTTTATGGAGCATAAAAGAAACCAACGATTTTAAATCATTCCTTTAAACATTTGCGATTTTTATTTTTTCGGATAATTATTATTATCAATTTTCCTGCAAGATGGGGCCATCGTTTTCGCCATTATCTATCAGCATTCTTTTAAATATATTATTCGCTACCCACTAATTACACACGTTGATTTTAGTGAATCACTTTAACTTTACGAATTCCCCACAGGAAAAGAAACACATTTTTGTTACCATTGGTGAGAAATGTTTACAAGGAAAACCAAGAGTAGCACAAAGAAAATGTGATTTAGGTTAACAGGTCATGTTATCTTGATCTTGATCTTATTGTATTTTACTATTGTCACTATCACGAGAGACGGGGAAAAATGAGATAAAGATTACAGACGCCGATAATGCGTTAATACTGTTAAAGAAAGCATTATAAATGGGAAAAGAAAGAAAATTTTCTTCGGGAGATGAGATGAATCTGAGATCGGTTATCTTCTACCCATCGATACATGTTTTTAATTTAGATACCCTCATGTACTCCATGCCTCAAAATATAACAGCGAAAATAAAATTTAGATTTCACAATGTATTTATTATTATCTTTCATTTTTTATGCCGGTTCTTGTCCAGTAAATGACTTTCTCTTTTAAAATAAAAACCAAAGTTTGTCCTCTTTTTTAAACTTCCTTTTCACACTAATTAACATTTTTCTGTTTCTACTTCCTACAAAGTTACAAGTAACATTAGAATAATAAATATATACTCTTTTTTCTTTAATTAAAATAGCAACTATCTTTTTGCATTTTTTTCTCGTCATTTCACTCCTCAACAGAGTTAAGTCTTTCTAAACAATAAATTATACACATAGATAACATTAGAATAATAAATATATACTCTTTTTTCTTTAATTAAAATAGCAACTATCTTTTTGCATTTTTTTCTCGTCATTTCACTCCTCAACAGAGTTAAGTCTTTCTAAACAAAAAATTATACACATAGAATTTTTGCCATTTGCTTTTTCCTCTAAATATTTAACCCTTTGCCCAATTGCTTTCACTGCTGATTTTGGTGCTAGTGTGTAGTGCGTAAAAAATTGAACCCAAACTTTGCTATTTTTTTAAAATTAAAACTTAAAATTAGATAAAAATTGCAGTCAAGCAACTAGAGTATCACGAACAAATAAAATGTTAAATGCGGAAAAATCAGCTCATGTAAATCATTGTTTTTTTTGCATGCAAAAAACAAAGAAAAAGTTGCCATCAGATAAAATTAGTGACTGGGTGCATTTTCATTTACATAACCACTTAAATAGTCTAACATTGCTAAACACGCTGCGTAAATTACATATTTTAAGTTTGCTAGGTAACAGGATGATTCTCATTTTAGCAGTTATTATCGTTCTTTCTTCACCGGAAGCTACAAATGAAGGAAAAGGATTTAGGGGTGGGGTTTTATATAAAGTCTAAGTCTACTCTCTCTGGTCAGGTAGAACAAGATTTTGGGGTGGCACACAAATGTCGTTATGCATAATGATACTTGTGTCTGCAAACGGTTTTCTTGGTTCGGCTCTGAGCAATCGTTGCTCTTTGGGTCGCATCCATCAACTTCTTAAACACCTAGCACCCAACCTAGTTTCGCGTAACGTCATGTGTGTTTACCGAGATATTTAGTTTCTTGAATCGCTACATTTTTGTTCCATCGATAATAAAAATTTANGTTTCGCGTAACGTCATGTGTGTTTACCGAGATATTTAGTTTCTTGAATCGCTACATTTTTGTTCCATCGATAATAAAAATTTACAACCAGAAAAATTATGGCTGGAAGCTGTACTTGTGGAGGAGGTCGGGGAAAAAGTTGAGTGTGTTGTAATTTTGAGGAGAATCAGGTAGCTGTTTTTGCTCTTGCAACTATGATGTGGAGATGCCACCACCCACGCCAAGAAAAAATGAAACAAACTAGAGTTTAAAAAAAATCTGCAATCACTGGAAAATCAATCATTTTTGAAAGGTGGAGCATCGACAGTTGAGTTGCAGTAGAGTTGAGTATCGGGGAAAAATCGGAAGGCGACTGAACAGGAATAGGAAGTTCGGTCAAAACGGCCCAATTCGAAATAATAGAGCGCGCAAAATATTTGCGAAATTGGCGCCACCATGGTATGTAATATATTCTGTTAGCAAATACGCGAACTTTCGGAAAGCTTGAGCGATTTGAAGGATGTGGGGAAACCGGAGATTTTGCAACATTTACAAATAAATGGGCGAGGAGTTGGTGTAGTAACGAGCAATGACCGAGTTGGCGTTGCTGTCGTCATCCGACTCCGGCGAGTTTTCGTTACCCTCTGGAGTTTTGACAAAGGAGATAAGGACAGGTTGGAGGCTACCAGGAGGTGGATCTTGGTGGTGGTGGCTAGTGTAATTTCAGGTTATTTGTTGCTCCAACTTGGCAGCGTGTATTTTAGCCGTGAGAGTCCCACTTTTGGGAGGGACGCTCGGTTTGTTTGGAGGAATTGGAGGGGGCACCCCACGGCCCAACGAGTACTTTTTAGGTGCTGTCGTGAGAAGCGTGGAGGGTGTGGTAGTGCCGGATGTAGTGGTCCCCCCAGAGGACCCGCTAGTAGGTCCCGGAGACTTCTAGAAAAAACCAGAGAAAAAACACCACGTTGCTCAGCGACGCCAAATTTTGATTTGTACTCTTCAAAGAGAAAGTGACAAACACGCAAATACAAAAAGAGAAAGCAATAGAAACTTAAAATCAGACCAGTTGCATGCATAGCAAGGCAATGTTTGATAGGGAAAGTGGAACAGAATGAGAAAAAGAAAGTTTTTTTTTGAAGGTTGATTCAACAAGATTGCATTTTATTTATTACGCTACTAAACTCTATCACAAATTTAATCACGGTTCATTCAGTAGTAGTGTTTTTTTTTCTCAGGTTACCCAAGAGAAATAAAAACTACCTCAAATATAGCTCAATTAAAGTCAACGTCATTTTTATACGAAAAATGGACGGGATTCAATTGACACTTTGTGTTTGTATGTATAACAGAAAGAAAGTTTATGCCAAGAACAAAAGGGTAGTAGGCCCTTGAGAAAGTTGATGCAAGCAAAAAACGAAAAACAGCAGTACAAGGAAAGAAAAAAAATACAGCAAGTGGTGACAAGTTAGCAAACAAAAAATCGGTTTTACTCTAGAAAAAAATAAATATTTCGGAATAAATATGAAAAAATATGAATTCGGAAATTGGCACAGACAAAAAAGATTGCGACGAGACGAGAATAAAAGTTAATAAAAGTGGGAGAAAATAAAATAAAATATTTTGGAGGGGAATTGATAGGAAGGAAAGGAAGACTTAAGGGCTTAGAATAGGGAAATGAGTCGGACAACTACCTGATGAAGGACTGATGAAGATACTTGCGTAGCGAGGGCATTTGGAGAAACGGGCGGCGGTTGTACTGCGGACACCGGCTTGGCTATTCCAGTAGCTGTTGGAAACAAACAAATTGGTTAGGTCATGCCATGAAGGTGTCTTTTTACATCCATGGGTTAGGTTTAAACGGTGACAGGTATACATTTGATGAAATAGGGTTAATACACAAAGCGTGTCGCATATTTTAGTCCAGCGGTAATTAAAAAAAGAAATTAAAATAATAATAATTTTAAAAAGGCGGCACGTAACAGGCTTTGTGTATGCTCCCTGAATGAAATATTCCGCTTACTTGGTTGAGGAACTGGAACACTGGAGACTGTAGCGGTTGGCCTGACTCCGCCTGCCGCTCCTTTCTTAACTACACTCTGGTTATTGACAATACTTGCTTGAAACATGGCGACCGAGTGAGCCTCAGCCAACTGCTTCCGCAGCCCTTCGGCCTCGTTTCTCAGTACTTTTAATTGATTCTCAACTTCCGCCCTGCGCTCCTCCTCCCCCTTGAGTTTTTGGGCTACTCGGTCCCTCTCTACGCGAAATGTTATCATTTGTCGCTCCAGCTCTGCTTCCATTCTGAGTGCCTTTTGAGACTCTTCTTCTAGCCCTTCGGCCATTGTAAGGGCTTGGCGTTTTTCGTCTTCCAACATGGCGCTCAGATCTGCACTTCGTTTACGCTCTTCCATGAACTGCTTCAAGATTCGCTTCCGCTCAGTGAGCAGGAGGAGGACGATATTTTTCTGGCGGTTTTTCTCCTCTTCGTGGGTGTCCAGAGTGTCCTTCAGTTCCTTTTCAAGTCGGGCCCTCAGATTTCTCTCCATGTCGAGCTCGCCCTTTAACTGACAAGAATCTTTGGAGAGTGCATTCTTCTCTTTTTCTTCGGCCAGCTCGGTGGCCATCTTGCGATGAATGGATTCTGCGTCCGAGAGGATCTTTTGCATGTGCTTCATCGCCGCACGCTGCTTCCGCACCAGATTCTCAAGTGAGAGTTTTTGAGTCTCCCAGAGGCGCACCAACTCCACGTCTTCCTGGATATCCGAATCCCAAACAAAAAAACATTTCCGTATACAAAAATATAATAGTCAATTATGAAAATTACACATACCAAAGTATCGGATGTTTCACTCGTATAGGCTTTGAGTGAAACACTCGATCCAGGGTCATAACAAAAAAAATCGAGCCGCGATTGTTTTTGACAGACCAAAAATATATTGCACCATTTCACAGTTTGCTTGGGATGAGAAAATTGCACGATACGAGTAAAGTGAATAGAAAATGGTCTACAACAACTTCACAAGAAAAGAAACATTGAACATAAGCTACATAAAATATTATATATAACATTACATTTTTCTCTATCGTGTTTTGTATTCCGTTTGAGAACTTCGCCTTTCTCGGCTTCGAATCACTTTCTTCTCACTTTACTCGAATCATGATACCGATAATTTTCCAGTCAAATTAAACAAAAATGGTGCAATTTTGTATCCTGTCGCAAACCCAATATTGTATGTTATGTACATAAAGTGGCACCCACCTTGGAGTCATTTGAATTGACATAGCTACCAAAGTTATCCCTTTTCAGAGCCGAGAAAGGGTCTGAGTTGAGGGAGTACTTGTTGTCAGCCAAGAGTCGCTTCAACCCGCTCACATTTTAGCGTTGCAATCACCACGTCCCTTGCCTGAACTTCGCCTTCCAAATAGCTAAGGATTTTGAGAAGGTCTCCTTTGCTTAGTTCAGACGATGGGGTTGGCTTCTCCTAATTAACAAATTACAATTACTCAAAACTTCTCATAAAAATTATTCCCAATGTAATGTTACCTTGATAGTAGCGGAGTTAACAGTTTTGTCAAAGTAGCTAGTAAGAACTTTATCCATGTCGTCAGTTGCGTCGCTCACACTCGTTACTAAATGCGGTGTTCCGTTCACTCCCCCTCCCCCGCCCCCACTACTACTACTCACTACGTTTCCAACCGAGGAGACTCCTGACATCCCCCCGTCAACCTCTTCACTGGACACAGCCGTGGACGACGTTCTCGAGCCAATTATTACTTCTGTTCCAAATCTCACTCGCTATCCAGCTAAATTACTATCTCCACTTTCAGTGTAACTAACTTTTCTCTTTAAATTAATCGTTATATCGCGTCCTCCCACATTTGCTTGCTTTGCTTTCCCTGGAAGATCTTCGTTTTCAGTTTATTAGTACATTTCTAGGCCCGACAGTCTTGTGACGGGTTTCCGTTGCTGGTTTATTTGTATATACGCTACAAATTACTTTCAATTTTTTATTCTTCGCTACTTTACTCAACTCAGATTCCTAAAATAATTCTTTCAGTCTTAACAATTGAATAGTTGGTTTTATATCTTCCTTATCGCCTCTAGATGCTCGTCGTTAGTTGCAAATTGTAATACTATAATTGCATTGTGTAAATTGCTTAACTGAAAGATCTATGTGCTGTAGTTTTAACTGTGAAGATTTTTTTTTTCTTGTTAATATTTGTACTAAAAAATTGATATAAAATAATTTATTACTTGACCCCACTTAATTGTGTCCATTGTCACTATCTTAAATATAACTGCACACCACCACCGTCACCTTAGCTGCGCCCAGCATCAAACACTGAACAGTTTCCATTAGTCCAATCAGTTTTGAGAGTAAATATCTCTGCATTTGTCAATCAAAAATGCTGTTACTATAAAAGATTTTGTTAGTTTTATATCCACGGATATAATATGTCCGGTTTGAGTGTTTGCCGGTTCAAAAATTTCCAAGAGAATCGTAGCTATACCCATTATTGTCTTGTGTTTAATTTTGTCCAATTAAACATTTTCCTGGGTTAATTGTTATAATTATTTAAAAAGTGTTTTGGTGGTGGTGATGATCCATGTTGATGAGTGTGTTGCTGTTATCCTCGGCTGATTCTTTGTATGCTTGCATTAAACATTTTTAGCATAACCTTGCCATGCTGCGTGAATATGCTAGAGAACAACATAAAGAAATAAATTGTGGGGTCATACGTAAAGTACGTCACAAGAGGTATTTTTGTGACGTTCCTTATCATGTGAAACTATACTGGTGCAGGCTCACAAACCGACGGCCGACTTTCCGTCTAAGTCCAATAACTGGTTAACTTTTTAAACTTTAATTAATCTAAGCCACTGAGTAATCATAGCTTATACGTCTTGTGAAGTATGGCGTAATTTATACATTAGCCCATGATGACGGTCGTCTTATGTCAATGAGCCTCCCACATCATCCCACCTCCAGTGGAGTTAGAGCTGGTCCCTAAAAAAAGACTCAACTTCTTAGTCAGAATGCCCCCATAGTATGAGAAGCAATAGAATTTTTCGTAAGCTGCTCCACCTCCAAAAAACATAATATTGAGCAGAAAACATGACAAGGATAAGAGAACAGGGTTGTGTGTAGAGGATTTTAGTTTTCTAAGCTCTTTGTTGAATCAGAACTGTGCAGTCCAACAAGCCGAGTGGCCGAACTAAGAAAACCGACCAAGTGTAACAGTCACGGCGGACCCCAGTCCCATTGTTTGGCAAAGATATTGTAAAAACGTCGTTTACAAAGGCAATTGGTACTATTCCTGGACGAAATTGAAGCTATTGGTATTAAAATATGTCATATGCAAATTTATTGCCACTGGAATTCACCAGAGAGTCGCTATGGAAAGCCAGTTCAGGGTCAGCTACGTCTGGAAAACTAGGTCGCGAGGTCGTTTAACGAGCAGGTACTTCGACTGTTGACTGTTGTTGCCATTAGGGTTCCCAATCGGTTCTTAACACCTTGAATTCGGTCCGCTCGTGGTAAATCGGGCATCGGCTGGTGAGCCTTCACCTGTGTGTGCGATATGGCTACGAAATCTCGTTAACTGATCATGACGGTCAGAGTAATCAAGAACAACTTGGTTGTCACAGGTGAATACGTTCTGCAAAGAATGCGTAGGAGGAAAAGGAAAAAACGTCATAGGAATAAAAATTTTGATGAAGCCGGCCAGAAGAGTTTTTTTATCTTGGCGAAATGAAGCCGTTTTTGTACCACAAGAATGCAACTTTTGGCAAGCGTTTATATCAAAACAAGACGACAGGTCAGATTTTGATGAGATTAAAAGGAAATTGCATTAGATACATGAAAGATTTTTTATTAGAATAGAAGTAGTGTACAAATGATAAAATATGTTTTGCACTATTTTGCAGAGGAATCACGTGATATTCTGGGAGCTTTACTTGGAGCCCATGTTCCCTTCTTGTTGGGCTTCCTTGAGAAGTTTACCAAGACGAATGATACCCTGAAAACAAAAGAGAATCAAACAGTTTTTTAATTGAATAAGACAAGATTTGTTGCCCTTCTCTTTGGAATCATTTACAAATTACGTACATAGCATCATACAACCCAAGGGAGTTTTTATTGTGTGTAGGTGAGTAACGAAGTGGCATTTTTATGGTGTGTCAAAGTGTCAACGCTAATTTTTTCGACAGTGCCGTACTCAAGGTATATTCTGCCCAAGGGCCGGCCGTGAGGATAAATAGCCTTAGCCTTGCTAATAAGCTTTACCCGGAGAATATACTGTGAAATCATTAGACGTGACGTGAATTGTCGGTGGCCCCATTTCTAACCGCCACTCAGTCCCTCTCTGAAAGATGGCTCTGTGCTTTCTCTTTTACCGTTTTCTTCAACTTTTCTCTTTTTTTATATACATTTTTCTCGTCTTACCCCAAACCTTTTTTTTTTTTTTTGGTCACAGATTTAACTATTCTTTTTCTTCAAGATTTTTTATTAGAAAGACGTGAGTCTCCTTCTAAACACCAAAATATATATTTATTTCTTTTTCTAATTAATTTTCTTGTTTCCTCTAGAACTACATTATCGCAGGTTTTTCCCTCCACAACTACTCCTTCCAAAAAGCACCGTTACGTGTAGACTACTTTTTTTGTTTACTTTCAGATCGACTTTTTTTTTTTCTTCTGTACTGCTCTCTCGTTTTCCGCACGCCCACCGTCCTCTCATCTCGCAATCGGTGTTCAACCAGCACACGCAACACAACCTCCATCTCCTCCACTCCAAAAAAAATCATTATTACTCCAACCAAATTTGATACCGTTACCCCAGTGACAGTGAAAACCGTGTTGTGAATTATTGCAACAAGAAAAAAAACTCGTTACGCAACATTTCCACTTTCTCTTCTAAATTACTCTTGAAAATGTGTCACACACAGGCTTGCTTTCTAGTCTTCATTTGCAGGAAAGGCCCGACTCCGCTTTTGCTTACATTTTGAGGAAAAATATAACCTTTTTTGCAAAGGGAGCAACACTCAATAAAATCTAAAGCAACAATGTGAAAACAAGTGAAAGTTTATTATTTTCTCCACGCACACGGAGTGAATAGCGGAGAAACTTTTGTGTTTGTTTTCTTTCTCGAAATTATTACGGAAGAGAATTGAGTTAACCAAGTGTCTGTTCCAGTGACATGTGTGCATAACAAAGACGGAACAAGATTTTTTTTGTGACCAAAAATTCAATAGGTGGACGGAACTCGTCCAGGTCACGTTGTACAATAGCGAAAAGAAAGGTAAGTGGAGAAAGTATCTTGGTATCTCTTTTGTCTATGGAGTCACGTTGGTACAAAACGTACTGGAGTTTTAGTAAACTTGTTACGGAGTGAATAGGATGCTGATAACGAGTAAAATTGTATGCAACAAAGAAAAAAACAGTAGTTTTGGGGATCATTTCAGCGAGTCAAATGAAACGGAAATAGCAAAGTGAAAGGGTCCTAAGATAAAAAAAATAGAGAGAAAAATATATATTGTATCACCTTTGACTGGGTTTTATGCAGTTCTATATTCTGGAGAACTTTCGCCCCCAAGCAAGTAAATCAACTGTTTATTCTCTGAGCTGAGCAAGGTTGGAGAAAGTTGTTGCGAATGAATTGTATGAAGGAGTTAAATTGAATCAGGCATACAAATTCTTCTTATGCATCCGAACCGAATTTCGAACAGTATCAGTGTAATTCGAATGGAAGATCAAATTTTATAAGGCGAGATCGAATCGACTTTTAGTTCTGTCGATATGTTTTGGTGAATATAGGAGGCAGAATCGAACATCTTGCGGTAAACAAGCTCGAATCAAAACTTGAGATTTTTTAAGAAACTATAAACCGAATCGAGCAAAGATGATTCTCTAAATTGAATGTCGAACAATTTGAGTTCGGTCTCGGTCTGAAGTCCTTAACGAACATCGAACTCTTCAACGAATATCGAAAACTACCTTTTTCTGAATCGAGTATCAAAAAAATATCGGAATTCGAATCGCACGTGAACTTATATTTGTATCGAGTTTCAGTGAAAGGGTCGAATAGTTCCGTTCAAGCGCTAAATGCCCATCCCTGCACATATACGTTGCATAGAGGAAATCTTGACAGGTTTATCTCATGAAAAGGATTCCTCAAATTCCCAGGTTATTACAAAAGATTATCAAAATCAGTGAAAACTATTTCAATATAGAGAAACTTGTTTTGACAAAATTTATAGGTCTTTTGGT
>JAAXOA010001277.1:0-16662 GCA_036561885.1 Salina celebensis
TTTTAACTAGGCCGAGCCTAATACCCCAAGCTCGGTGCTCGCCGAGCTTTTAAAAAAATCCCAAAAACACCCAAGCTCGGCCGAGCACCGAGCCCCGAGCCGCTGCTCGTCCCATCCCTAGTTTTAACAGTTTAATTCAGCATTCATCAAAATACAATGTCTTTATGTATGTCTTGTAGTATTCGGTAAACAAATTTTATTTGTTTGTAAAACTTACCCTAATAATCTTTTTACCGAAAGTGTACAATATGTTTCATTAAATGGTTTAACGCCGGCAGTTGTTTTAAACCCATTTTCTCGGCTTGCAAAGATCAAAGGTACGAGATCCGGGGCATAGTCAAAGCTGAAATGTATTTAATGATTAATGTTCACAACCATTGTGTTTTTACGTGATGTTGGTGAGTTTGGTGTGTAATTGATGCGGTTAACGTTTATAAAAGTAATGGAAATAAACTTTATTACCCTTACAATTTTTATTATTTTCATTATTTAAATAAATGAATGTAACTTAAAGAAAAATATTGGATTTTATTTTCACTGTGACGAGTAAATACTTGTCTTGTATCAAAATTTGCCTTGTCCTAAAAATGATGTATTCATGTACTACTAAATTACATTTTGCATATATGATTAAAGCATGAGTTTTTTAAAAAAATCATAGCAATTATGTGTTGATCATGATATTTATTTTTTCTCATGAATTCCAAATTTAACATGAACGTATGCTATCGTTTATTTTAAGAAATTGTTGAAAAAGGCTAACGCTCGTGTAAGCATAGTTCACTTTCTTATAGAGAAATACTAAATAGCATGTACCTGTAGCGATAATTTTTCCCGATTTGTAACAATTGTTCTTTACAGACGCTGAAAACACTTATCTAACCGTGGCATTAAAAAGAACCATACCTCCGTCGGTTACTTTGTTAACATCACACATTTATTACACCTTTATTTGTGAATCTACGCCGTTATCTTTAGAAGAGGCTACCTGTGTCAAAGCACGGAATGTGTTATACCTGGAAAACGACAGGTATATTTAATAAAAGTCATCTATAATCAAACCGTAAATTCTTTTAATAATATCTTTAATAATATTTAATAATAATATTGAGGATTTAATGGATTAATCTTGCAAAAATGCAATATAGAATTCATACTCAAATAATATTTGGTAACAGTGTACAAACTATGATTGAATAAAAATCACAAATGACACACAAAAGTTTGTGTTATAACAACGCCATTTCAATAATGCTCCATATTGTGCAGTTGTTATCCTGAAGGTACGTCCGGGAAAAAATATCAGTAGGATTATAATAAATAAAACACACATATAAGTAAAATGTTTCCCCACAATGGACATTTTAAACGTGTCAGTAATCACAAATCGTGTCAAATTCACTATTGACACCCTGTTTCTGGACAAAAAATAAATGTTTTTTTGGCACACGAGTACCAATTGAATTTTGGTCATGGAGTCTTTTCCTATATTTAAACTTGATATTTAGAACACTTCCTAATATGTAAAATCAATTTTTACAAATGTCCTAAACCATTCAAGTTGATTGCACTTCAAATGTTACACAACTTAGTTATTATCATTATTTAACATTAGTTTACGAAACCAAGTGCTGGAAAAATATGACACTTACACATTAATCCGAAAGAGATACCTACATTTGTAAGTTATAAATTGACTAAAAGTTTATTTAACGCCGTGTTTCTACGCTTTAAATTATAGTTTGATCATGTCTATTACAAACTCCAAATGATGGTCTAGCTGATTTAAAAGCATATGCTAAATAAATTTATTTTGCGGTTAATAAATGACCAGCTGATGATCTTACCTACATTCCATAACTACATATTAAAGGTTATTTTTTTGAATGGCGTATTTGTAAAATAATACAATACAGTTTAAGTTGCTCTACCATCTACATAAGTTAATGACTCTGTTTTTGATGCAGGGTAGGATGCCATCATTTTTCTAAATCAGTTTTGGATGCTTTAACGTAACTTTTTTATTACGGGAATCCACTGGAAGATTACTATGCGTTCAAATGATCCATTGTTGTTTTGATCATTATCAGGTTTTTCAAATTTTGTGCAATTATAACGACATTATATATTTGATTACAATTAAGCAGTCGCCGATTCAAAAGATGCGTGACTCCTTTCCATAAAATGAATTAAAATAGTGTGTGTGGTGGGTATACATATATTTTGATACGCTGTAATGTTTGTGGTATTGCTGCGTTTAGACAAAATACATTTGATTCATATTTCCCTGACAAAGCGGTTACAGTAAAGATTGGATAAAAAAAGGTTGACGATTATTTTTCATGCAAACCATAGTATGCCCTTCATGCAAAACTCGCCATGCGCTTCGTGAAACTGTATATTGGGCTGTATTCGTTTCATGAAACTGCATATTTATTTATATTTGGTGTTAATGTGGTTTGATGTGAAACCCTTACTCTCCAGTTAAATATGTACGCCAAAACTATTTATTTCTTAGAATCCTAGTGCGAAAATTTAAAGGTTTCAGCTCCCTATCGTAGGTTATCTAAAATTAACGAGCTTTGTAATTTTCCAACATCCATCTATCTCTACCTCTGTTGGATAATGGATCACAAAACCCTTTAATAGGCACTATAATGCAAACCAAATGCCAAGTCCTTTATATGACCTTTGTATTATTCCATCACTTGGTAACATTGGAACTTTAGTTTGTTGCATTCTTTCTAGCTTTAATTTGTTCCTCTAAAGCTTTAACACCAGTTCGGTTTATTTAACTATTGAATTAAAGTTTCAATTTGCGACCATAGTCCAGGGTTTTCTCCTTAAAAAGGAAATCTTTAATTGGTTGGGTACATTTTTGGTCAGTTGTTTGTCTCCCAATGCGACAAAGTGTTACTGTAGTTGATCATCCAGCACGTCGACCTATTTCCACACACTGTTCATCCCATCGGACGTAATCGCCGTTACTGATTTTTATCATTTGCTCTACTGCTGTGTTTTAATAGGTATAATCCACACGATTTAAGGTGTCTCAAATTTGTAACTCGAGGTAGATAACATGTTGGACTCGAGTCGCATAATTTAGCCTATGTAGGTATGCATATTGGCATAATTTTTTTGGAATACTCTACAAGATTCTATGCTTTGAACATTAATATGTAGCAGAATTGTGCATGCTATTGTAAAGAAATGTCTTTTAGTTGCTAAATTTTGCTAGAGTCAACAATTATTTAATGCTTTTTTTTGTCTAAAATTATTAATTAAGTCGATAACTGAAAAACATTTGATTATCTCTACCGTTCAAACTATTAATTGAGTAAATCTAGGTATATATGTTTATAGATTGAACAGTTTTATACACATAAACACATTCGATATAATTTTTTATACATATAAAAGTGTCAAATTTTTAAGAGTTAGTAAATTTAGACCAAATGTATTGTTGTCACACGCATTCCAGAATAAACTTTGAGGCAATCCAGACAAATTTCATTTCGATGACTATTACGTTATAACTATTTACAGCATGGATATTTATTTCTCTCTTTGATGAAATACATCACCATGAAAACACTGTTGGATCATAAGACTGTCATTTGGTACGCAATTGTCAATGTTACTACAAATTGCCTGGATATTATCTACTAATTCGTCTGTATAATAGTTTAAACGTATGAACAATCTGCACAATTAGGATAGACAAAATTTTGGTTATAAAAATTTTTGGCAAAAGGACCCATTCATTTGACGTCATTCCATCTTTGCCATGCCCATCGGAAGAAGAGTCATCAGAAAATTAAATCATCTCCAAAATGAGTGTAGCAATTACACTGGCCTACGACACTCCAATGACGATGCGTGAACCGCGAAAATGGCCTACTCCAACTGAAGCAGGATATTCAAAGGTTACATGGCCGCTAAAGTTTGAGTGCACGCCTAAATTCATTTTAAAACAACCTGTTTCCGTCGCAAAAGAAATCTTGCGTAAAATTTGTGGAATTCGGGGGTAAGAATTTTTAAACATATCTACACAAATCTAAACAAGGTGACCTATAACTTCACAAAATATATGTATATATGTTTATATTGAGGGAAATTCATGCTGAGTTGTACACTACTGCTGCGTTTTCTGACTGCTGTTTTGAGGAGCCCGACAATTCCTGGCTAGGCTTGTCACTGATTGATACAGATCATGTATTAAAGAAAATCGATGACAGCTTTGGAAAACGCGCATCGGAGCTGTCCGTCAGTCTCATGTGTTTTAACAAGAAAATTCACTTCACCGGTAATTTAATGCTCAATGTATTTTTAATTTAAAAATGGTTTAGATTTTGTTGATGAATTTGATGTGTTTACTATACTACCCTAGATTTTAGTCGACAAGGCTACAACATAAAGTGCACTAGCCGAAAATTTCCGTCAGAACTAATACAACGAATCGTTTTTGACAGCCTTGAGCCTGACAACTTTAAGGCTACAGTGGTAGAATCCTGGGCTTTTTAAATGTTCCTGATTGTGCAAATTGGTTTTTACCCTTAAATTGTGTTTATTTTATGTAAATGTAACATTTAATAAAATACTTTACCAGATTAAATCTATAGTCAGTTTATCAATCGACCCATAAGTTGACATCTAATTATGATTTCTATACTGTTGTTGTGGTTGTGGATGCGAAGTCGTAGGTCCATTAAACTTATTCAAACTCGTCACACTTACACACACAGACACATAGATGCACCGTAAACTCACTCGACCAAAGATACCCAAACACTATAATGATGAACACTAATTATTTGTCCTTTTATGCCCTCAAAAAAGTTTTGACAAACGTAAACCTAATCCTGATATTTTGGCACCTCAAAATGGACCTTACTCTTCACCCTCATAATCATACATTTACATCCATGTTCATACCTTTTATTATGCTATGCATTAATATCTTTCTTGTCGTGAGTCAGAAAATCTTTCAGTTATTATACCATGTCATGTTGTATTGATCAGACTGCCTACATCGAAACCATCTTTTTCTGCAAATAGAAACTAAAAAGTCAGGACTGCAAGGGTTGCTGGACCCACAAGTATTACACATAAAAAAAACTCATTTGGAGACTCGGTGAAAATGGAAGACACTATTCGATGCACATTATATATAGCGAACATTTTTGTTTCATTAATGTATAGTACATGTAAAGCCTAGTACTACCCGTTGCCCAGCCTTTTAATTCTAGCAGAGAAAGAAATGACGAATAATGTGTTGTAAAATAACGGGTGTTTAGAAACATATAAGTTTTTTTTTTTCAACGACGATTCGAAGAGAGATGGAGAACCATGAAAACTTTTCAACCTCGTAATAAAAATTACCCTCAAATTATAACCACAAATCTCCCCCAACCATAAATTACACATTATTCTCACCCTCAACCCAGAAAATGATTACAATTTTATTATTTGATTTCATGAGATTGGACTTTTTCCCTTTGATCGATGTTTGATAGGTTTTGTAGAATAAGATATTTCGCGAACCCGTAGTTTTAAAAACAATCAAGATAAGGGAAACCAATATAACGTCTTTCAAAGGGAAACAGTCCAATCTCATGTAATCCAAAAATATCATTGTACACATTTTCTAGGTTGAGGGTGAGAATAATGTGTAATTTGTGGTTAGGAGAGCTCTGTGGTTTTATTTTGAGTGTAATTTTTGGTACGATGTTAAAATGTTGACGTTGTTTGCATGAAACTAAAAAAAAGGAAACACATCCCACCAGCTACCTAACCAACAAACATCATACCACTGTTTCTCTACAAATCGTCGCCGAGAAAAAATACATCTACACACACTTGTGCTTGTATTTCTATGTACATACTTGAACGATCGCTCTTTTCTAATATATTTTTCTTCCATTTCCTCACCTTTCCTGGCTAATTACACAAACCCTTTGCATTAATGGACAACCTTTTTTAAACTCTTGGCAACACATTTTTCTCTTTTGATTGCGTTTAGCCGTTTGAGGCTGATAATAAATTATCTATTTTGAGGCTGAGAGTTGTCCTTGTTTTCTCCATCTCTCTTCTTTTTATGTGTCTCTCCGTATCTATAAACCTTTCTATTTATAAGTAGAAAACATAAATATACAGAATGTGATATACTCAGTTATAATGACTGTTGCGATAAGATAAAATCGGGACTGTAAGAATTACCGGTTCATCAGGAGACTTGATGAATACGAGATATGTAATCCTCTGTACTCTATAAAGAGTTAATATGATGTTAAGTACGATTTTTGTCTCTCAAGACTGTTGAGTTTCGAATATTTATGTGAAAATGCAAGTACAGCTGCGTGTTGATGTGAATGATTTGTTTCCAAGGATCAACAAAACCGAAAAATTGATAACATTTGATGGTAAAAAAATCGTTGATTCGATTCGATTGCTGCTGTGTTGTACATTGAATGCAAATTGAATTGTAAACTGAATTCGGAAAAAGTCCTATAGAGCTGAATTTAGCTTGCAAAATTAAGTTCCAACAGTAGATTATTACACCTGTTTATGTCCTGATAAAGAGTTTGTCTTCTTTTCGCTCCTATTTCCCCCTTTATTTACGTGTCATGTAATGCTCTTGTATAATAACCAAACATAAACTCGTTATAGCTACACCCGACTTCCGTTGTTAAATAAACTAAAATAATGTAGCGTGTTCCACATAGGTTTAAAAAACCGCCGATAAAAGAATTTTTAATCAAAACTACAAAAAAATGTGGACCAATTAATTCCAATGAATTAATGGCTAATTGATAAATTTAAAGTTGCAAGTAGACCATATTTTACTGTATTAATGCTTAAAGTGTAATGATAGCAGCATATCAAACTAAATCAGCTGATTGCAGACGCATTCAATCCTCTTGACACTAAATGTAAACCACAGTTACGTCGAATTATATTTTAGTTCATGTAAACTGTACATGTATAAATTAACGGACATAATTATCATTACATAAATTTATTAACATTATTGGGCCACAATTTTATAAATAACATCATTGTCTGGTGATATGACTGAGTTTTTACTTTAAACATAATTTTATATTGGTCAGAGTTCGTAATTCATATAATAATTCGCTCGTGGAAACAGACGATTCGTTCCTCTGCTGGAATATCTTTTGTTGCGTAAAAACAAAGCATGTCTTTATGTTTTCCATATATGTGTAATATTTCGCAATTGGCGACTTCTCGGTTTGCCGCCCTGATGAATGATCCACTCCAATCTACTCCATTGCCCATACTCCTATCAATGCTGGAAATTAAATGACAAATTTCTTTAATGGGTAGTGAATCAAGAAACAAGTGTAAAATTCAATAGAGAATGTAGACTTACTGTATATAGGAAATTGTATTTGGGGGAACAACGAGGGGGAAATATTGAGGAGTGTTCGTTAGCACGGGGTCTATGGGCGCATCCCGAGTCCAGACTAATGATTTTCCCCTAAGCTCAACGATAAACTCTCCACACTTAATGTCTCTTGTTGCCCTGGCATTAATGGACCCATCAGTTTCGATAAATTTCTGTTGGATTTAAAAGCAACCACAAGTATTCATTTATAAACAGTGCATGTATTCAACATATTAATACCAAATTTATTTTACTTCGATAGCCGAGTCATCAGCTTCACGTATCTTTTTTCGCCAATCGTCCTTCTCTTCGTCTGTGAGACCTGATTTGTAAACAAAATTCACAAAACTCAGTTTAACCTAATTCAAAAGCATAATTTGAGATCAAAATATTACATTTGCCTGTCCACACGGGAATTTCAATCTTGGGTTGGATATCTTCTGGTAGGAATTCATCTACTGGATTATTCGTTTGTGAATTTAAAGTGGGTTCGTGTACATGATTAGCATCATCGCTAATAATTTGAGAGTTTGTTGGTGATACTTGAACAGCTTGACTTGTATGGATGTCAAGTTCACTTCCTTCACGACCAATCTTCTCGCTAACCTCCTCGTTGGGTACAGCTTTAGTTTCAACTGTCTCGGTTGTTACCACATTTTGACTGATCTCTGCCTGGTCGACAATGTCGGCTGGTGGTTTAACACTATTTCAAATGCTCAATTGATTATCTAAATAAATTTATACACTAAAAAATAAATTTTCATTTTTGAAATGAACAACTTACGTTTCAACTGATGGTACAAACTCATTTAAAAACAAACGCCTTCTTTTTGTACCAAACATTTTACCTTCTCTCACTAATTCGATAACTGACTGGAGGACAATCTCGTTGACGTTCATATTGACTAACAAGTTATGGATTTCATAGATTGAGTAATTTGATGTACAGAGTTTCACTCTTTGCAAAGATAATGTCGTTCTAGGCAATACCTTGTCCTACATCACTTGACACACGCAAAAGTTTTTGTATGCATGATTTTTGTACGTATAGATGAAAAACAACATGATTTTCTATGTAACTGGCCTAACCTTTATGTCTTTTAGCCTATGTATGATAACCTTTAACACCGCGTTAAGTTTTTGTTGTATTTGTGCCTTTGATAAACATAGATACGGCTAGAAAACGTGTGGTCTAATTATTTAGCGAATAATAAAGGTTTTATTTTTACAAAAAACCTGCGTCAGCTGTTTCGTACTAAGGGAATATTAAGGAATCTGGCTTTTCATAAATCTGCTGCGTTTGTTATTGTTGTGCTTCTGAAGACAAAACAAACATGATGAATCTGAATTTAAAAAAAACACGGCCCCTGAGTTTGAGCGTCCTAAAGTACAAAAATGGCGTTGCTAAATCTGTTGTGTGAGGACATTTCATTAATTTTTTCGTAATATACATCGTTAAAGTATAGCTAAATGATTTCTTTAATGTAAATACTGTAAGTTACCACAACGAGTAGACATGTCTTTCCAAACCTTGCGTTTTTGACGATCAATTAAACAACCATTCCGCATATTTATGCATGCATAAAAAGCTTGAAATTAAATACCTTATTGAATTAAAATCCCAATCTAATTAAATATGAATTTTGCCCATACAAATTAAAATCTACGATTAAATGCTAAAAAAAAACCTAAACACCGAATAAACAGATCGCCTAGTGCCTCGTCCAGCTTAATCTAGTAAAACATGGTTAAAAAACCAGTACAAACCAGTTAAGCAGTTAACAAGTACACAAAAAATAACCTACCTAGTGCAGTGTACAACTAAATCAAGCTAATAAATACCGAAAACTAAATGTTAATGCAGAAACCGCAGTCGCCCGGAACCACACACAATTAAACCTTATAGAAACATGGTGAAAAGGAAGCTTAAAAGCAGAAAAAAAACATTTGTCTAGTGTCATGGTAGTTAAATTTAGCAAATAAATGCTACAAAAACTTAAGTGTTTTCTAAAACCATATCTTCCATGCCGCGTGCAAATGTATCTATCAAATAAATGCGAAGCATAATCTTAATGCATAAAATCATATCGTATAGTGCCCCTTGCAGTTAAATCAATCAAATAAATGCTATCAGATAACATAAATACAGATAAAAAACAGATCGCATAATGTTCCGTGCGGCTACATTTAGCAAATACAATCTGCAAAATGAACCTAAATGCATAAAGCGCAATCGCAATTGTGTCATTATATGAGCTTGTTTAAAATAATTACAAACTCAATTGCATATTGCGTGCTAATGGTTTAAATCCGCTATCCGTATGTGTTGTGTTTAAAGTTGTGTTGTTTTATTAAAACGCCAATATATATTTGCTGATGATTGTACAGTCGTCAAATTCAAAAGATCCGTCGCTATGCACTACAGAATGAATATTTTTGTGGGAATGCTGGGTATGTTTATCGGCATATTTTTACTTTATGGGATAGTGCTTCGTGTATTCAAAACACCATTGCTGCTTCTGTTACTGACACAACGGTTAAAATATACAGATACGTAGAACTGCTAAATACGTATTTTTAAGTGCATTGACAACCTTGCTCTCCATTATAATTTGAACTCTGCTATTCATTCAGTATATTGTACATGTTCATCATTAGGCTCATTTGGCTTGAGTACATAGCTCTCACTATAATGCATCTTTTGTTTCATTCGCCATTTTTGTTCTACTTCACAATTGACTTGTTTCATATACTTGCTTTAAGTGCTACATAATTTATCCTTCAGTTCGAGTTCAATCAATTGACATACAATCATGTGTACTAAATGGTGATGCATAATTTGCATAAACATGTCAGTGATTCCAGCTTTGATTGATCAAATAAATGATGAGTGAAATAAATTTATTTAAAAGCCACAACGCCGTTAATATATGTAAATGCCACAGTGTCATTCTGTTATGTAAGGTTAGACCTGCCATCAAATTTGCCTCAAAACAAAGGACACAGAGGCACAAAACAAAGGACGCCTTCCAATACCCTCATTTTACGCGTATCAGACATTCCTTGTAGACAAACTCAATGTTAAAATAGCAGAAAATGCTTGTGTGTCTCGAAAAATATACTTGTAAAAAGAAATTAGTGCCTTTGGCGAAAAACGTTAATTTTTGTTGAAAAACCGGCCACAATACGATCTTTTTTGACAAAATCACGAAACAAAGGACAAAAGGACACTTTCCCCTAAACAAAGGACGTCCTTTGAATTGTCGATTTGAGGCCCAAAACAAAGGACTGTTCTTTGGAACAAAGGACTTTCCTTTGGAACAAAGGACGGATGGCAGGTCTATGTAAGGTACTCCAGAATCTGCAGTTTCGTCTTGCGTACCGATTTATAATTTCCAAGCAAGATGTTACATAGTTGACATAACAATACATTAGTGTTAATGAACAACGCCATAGAAAATTTTTATCAACAGCCGAGATCCAAATATCTGAAGATGGGCTTGTAGGAATTTTGTTATACACGTACAGTTACGTAGAAATATACAATTTTTGAACACTGATATTGTTTGCTTTATACCACTGTGACTGAATATAACCTTTTTTGACCTAATCTCGTTTGCAGCTGCAAGTGTTTCGGACAATAGTTGAGATATAGACTCTGCTTTTCCAGTTTTGAACTATATCACATATATTTGGTTTTTAAAAACGCAAACATGTTGTCTCTGATAACTGTTGACAGCTGCTTTCCTTCCACATGTGTGTTGCTTAAGGTGCAGTAAATTTCCGTATTTGTAAAGCTACACTTGTCATTACATTTTTGTACAAACCTTGGTGGTTTTATAACCCCAACACTTATATAAATTATAATTTGAACTTTGTAAAATTGAAAATTTTTAACGTTTTGTGTTGAATAACTTATGTACATGCTGATTCGTTGTGGCAATCATATATGTTTTATAGCGAGTTGCTGTTCGTACACTTTTGTAACATTTTGTGTTTATTTCATTTACAAAATAACGAGCTTTGTCTTGTTCTCATGATTTATTTTCCTTCTTTTAGTTTACGTGTTTGTATTTTTTATATAAATATGCATTAAATCAATGCCAATCTATATGGGGTCTTTAAACTTAATAACCAACTAATACTTTTTGTATTGACGTTTATTAAACTCAAAGTAAACTTCATTTACGTTTGAAACCTGAACCTCAAGTTTCATTCTTACTGTTTACTGTAGAAAAAAAAATTGGCGCACAAACCTGCCGAAACAAATTGTATTTTCTTGTGTACGAATATAATCATAAGTAATTTGGTGCCCCTGTAACTTAAAATATTTAGTTATACCTGTTCAATGCTTGTTATTAACAGTATGTACTTTTCAAGTTTACAAATATGCCCTTTTGGGGGAAAACTGATAACGTTATTAGTGCATCATTGTAAGTGAACACATTTTAGCGAAACGATATTCAATCGTCACAACTCTTCTGGTTAATAAATTCACGTGAACAAACTCTGGACTTAATAAATGTTGACCCGTTGTATGCGTGCCAAGCCAACTCGAAAAGTTTATGAACATATTTGCAGAAATAACCAACCGTATCGTGATATACTTTTTCACGTAAATTTCAACAAACATGTCCATTAAACCCGTTGCATAACTCACAGACATGTCAATTAAACCCGCTACATGCCTCGTTAATTGGTTCTAACCATTGACCATATACATGCTAACTATTTTCTCCATGTATAATGCAAATAATATGCTTTGTAACCATACTTAGTACATAGTAGGGTCTTAACAAAGTGTGACTGCCTGATTTAGAACATAAACAAAAATATTTTCCCAAAAACTTTTGGACCATCTTGGATGCATATAATGTGATTGATCACCACAGTAATATAATGTTGGAGATACACTTCCACCTTTGTTATGTTGGAGAACATTTTTCCTAATTAATGACATTTGCTTGTGCTCACAGGATCTGTACAAAGGTTGGGATAGTTATATTTGATATATTTTTACAAAGTTTGTTGTCTAAACTAAAATATTTATCTAACCATGGGTGTATTTGGTTTTATTTTTGCAGACAAGTTAGAAGAGCGACAATTCTCACTTGGAACAATAACATCGTGTTGGGTTAGGTTGAAAATGAGCAAGGTCACGTTGGTTAGTTCTGACGGTGTGGAGTTTAGAGGTGTGGATGTAGAAATTGCCTCCTGCTCACAAACTCTAAGCACCATGCTGGAAAATCTTGGAGTAAGTGAGGGAGAACATGAAGAAGCCATTCCCATACCTAATGTGTCCGGAGAGTCTCTGAAAATTGTGTTGGATTGGTCTAGTCGCCACCATGTATGTACATAACATTGTCATGTTATTAGGAGATATATTTGTTTAATCTAAGCACTATATTCGTTTTATAGGACAAGAACAAGGCAGAATCCAATGAAACAAAAGCTTGGGTCAAGGAATTGTTTGGCGGCATGCAAAAGCAAACGTTATTCACGTTGACGAAAGTAAGTCCATAACTTAAAGCCTTAGTAGTTGGCTAATTTTTCACGTTTGTTGTGCAATGTTTTCATCTTATATTTGTGTATAGGCTGCCAATTACCTGGATGTGAAGTCGTTGTTTGAAGCATGCATCAAAGAAGTGGCCCGTTCGTTCGATGGAAAGACTGCAAGACAAATGCGTGATTTCGTTTTTGACCCATAAAGTTTTGGTTTTTTTACTTCCGACCCGTAAATGAAATGTAATTCTTAAAGTAATACTAATAATAAACTATCCATGAATTGACACCCAACGTTAACCCGTTTTGTTTCTGAACAAGGTTATTTATGTAACATGCTTCTTATGCCTTAAACGTTTAGGCATTTGAAAGTTAACCAATAACTTTGTTTCTTTCTACCCGATTTCTATTTTATTTCTACCGCTCAAGAAATTCCACAATTTTGACAAACTTTAAGTGTGTCCCATCGTAATGTTCAAACCTTAACATGTACAACTTTTCTTTGCAAAATTTACCAAAACGATACTTGCAAATTAGGAAAATGTTATTCAAAAACTTGAAACTCAAAACATTTTAATTGCTAACAATCCTTCAAATATATTTCATATTCAAGAAACTTGTAATCGTAACAAACATTCTTTCTTAAATTCGACAAATTTTTGTGAATCAAGTATAAATCATAATTCAGTTGTAATGACTTAATTTTGATTTTTTTTTAAAAACTAAAAACCATCTGATACTACGATTGGGTTTTCAAAATTTACTGAATAACATTGCATCCTGTTCGCTTGCTTTTGAGCACACCAATTCCACCCTCGTAATAATGTAACCCATTGACAACGCGACTTTAAAGGCGGAGACGGCAACAAGTGTTGATATACTTCGCTTCATAGCGTATTGTACGGAACACGACCGCACCACTAACGGGTTGTTTTGTTTGGTTTCCTGTATGTCTGGTTTGAACATGTAGACAAAAATAATATAAACTAATTAAACGAAATTAGTGTTTACAAAAATTTTTGGTCAATAGTTTATTCATTCAGGCGGCTTAGTTAAAACTTACTCATTGCAAAGTACACCCACAAGGCCTTTTGTTTGTTACTCATACACGTCAGTTTAACACTTTTGCCTCGTTAAATGTCGGTCAACAAGATTTTATCACTGAACTTGGCCGAAAGCAACCAAATGTGGATGCGGGAACTTCGGAAGTGGCCGGATAATTCAGCCCCAGATGGATATGCAAGAGTTACTTGGCCACTAATGTTTCACTGTACTCCCAAAGTCGTCTTAAAGCAACCTGCTTTCATCTCATTAGATATCCTGCATGAAATGGCATCAATTCATGGGTATAAGTTTTTAAATATGTTACATACATTCAGAAGGACGCTAAGGTATTAACAATAAAAGTATTCACATTTTTAAATAATATTTATTTTTTTATTCGTTTAGGGAAATTTATGTTGACATGTCCACCACAGCAGCGTTTTCCGAGTGGAACATTGACGGTCCCGACAGCTCATGGCTAGAATTGACACTGACTGATAAAGACCTGGTATTGGAGAGATTTGAGAGCTGCTTTGGGATATGCGCATCACACGCGTCCATTAGCGTCATGTATTTGGATATGCCGATTCACTTTACTGGTAAGCGTGATATGCTCTAAATTTAAACAACACGATTTTGTTTGTTTTACTAAAACGTCTTGCTTACTTTTGTGTCCCAGATTTCAACCGTCAGGGCCAGACCTTAAAGTGTACCAGTAAGGAATTCCCTTTGCATCTAGCACGGCGGCTAGTTTTTGACAGCGAACATCCTGATAACCTCAAAGTAACGTTCGGAGTAGAGTGGACTGAGCTGAACATGAATACTGTTTGATTGTTTTAAGTTCTCCTTTAAATTGTGTTGTTGTACAGTTGTAATAATGCAACTCTGACAGTTGGACTAATGAATAAATTGAATTTTGAATTCTGTCTGACCCACACACCTGTTTTTCTAGCTTTAGGCTATTATTAACAGAAACATTTGTACCCAAAGAATTTGAAGCAAACCGTTGAACGTGTATTGTCATGATCCACGTTCGTCCCTTTTATTAGATACTTCCCTTTTGTTATTTACGTTCACGTTTTACTTATCTAGTACGCTAACTCGCACGTACACGCCGTTTCTATTTTAAATTGATATCCGCGATCTTATCTATAATAGGTTGTCTTCGTCTTCATCTGACATCATTATGTAATGCTATATACTGCAAATTATGTATTCCTGTTACTAGAACATATGTTAACCCAACCAACACAGAATATTGAACAACATTAGCCTAATTGTTCGACGTAACCTGCCAGGTGCCATTTTTACTGGAATTTAATCTGGTCCAATACTCTAAATTCTACATATATGTAAGAATGAAGTGTATCCATTTTAAATAATTATTGTGCACAATCTTTCTTGGTCAACACTGTGTTCAAATTGTTAAACTATTCCGATTATGTCGTATCATGTCCTCATCAATCCTGCCTCGGCCGTTATGCCTCCCATACAAAGTTTTTTGGTTCATTTACATATATATTGCTAAATTTGAATCGTAGGTTTCATTCTTTGGCGAAAATTATGCTTTGTTTTTGGTTTTCAATGTGTCCTTAAGGATGATAGATTTCACGATGAAACTAAAATGACATATTTCTTGAAAACTGGGTTGAATTATGGATTCTACTAGGATCTTCCTGGAGATGGAAGAGGCAAATACGATAATCGTCCAGTTCAAGTATAGTGTGGTTTTCCTGGTCAACACACGCAAATGCTATGCGAAGGTAATATTCCAGTTAGACCTTGTTACCCCCATTAAAACATTATCATGCACCCGTTGGTGCATCAACATTGATTTGTTGTATTCAGACCGTGGCGACAGACATGGATGGATTGAACAAGGTTCGGTTGCATAAACCTCGAGCCTCTCCTGGAATATTGCAGCACTATCATGATACAGTTCCAGACAAAGCGGAAAAGATACAATCATGTATTTATTGTGGCGACTCCAAATGTTCGAGATTGGATGATGTATGACAACGAAAACTACACATAACACGACTTTGCGCACGAGATTAATGTCCACGCTTTACGCCCAATGTCTATGGATATTGGTGAAATAGTCAAGACCTCCATTGAACATTTGCCTGGCGCCAAAACCGTAAAAACCCCGGAAGGATACGCTGTGAAAAAGTTGGAGTTTACGGAGCTTTGTTGTAGATACTATTGGTGTTGGTTATTCGCATGTTCTTTATATTATTGTTCAATATATGAAATAAATTTTTATTGATGTCAAGCACGATTTTATCTCTCAGTTATTTGCATAGGTAGGCGCGCAAAACAAAAATTGTGTCGTATATGCAGTTTGTGCGACATTATTCATAATCAAAAACCATGAACGTCACGACCAGGATACCATGCCCAAGTGCTGCCGTAGCCAAGTTGTTTACGGATTAATTAGTACTAAACTTGGCCATAATTGTCGTGTCAAAGTAACCCGACGTAGTCAGTATATCAAATATACTGAATGTATGTGGTTGACATATTTAATAAAATTGGCGACATTGATATAAAAATGCAAACATATTGTACGTATGAACAGAGGTAGCTTGTTCAAATTAGGGAAAAATATGCATGTACTAATAATATAATGATAATAAGCTACCGTAGCTTGTACATTGATCCAATTAGAAATGCTTCATTAAACTTTTCTCTTTTGTTTTAAAACA
>JAAXOA010001278.1:0-16658 GCA_036561885.1 Salina celebensis
TGTTGATTGTATACTACTTTAGCTGATCATTTCCTGGTCAAATACTATATAGAGGGGTAATTTCATCGTTACTGTGCTGTGACTCATACTGTGGTACTGTTACCTACATTCAAAACTTGACAAGTTACAAGCTCTGTCCAAGTGACGAATGAGATATTGTGATATAACTTAAGTTGATGAATGTTTGCTTGTAAGTAGTATTAGTAATTGGTAAATTAAAATATGTAATCGTATTTTTGTTGTATCATTTCATGAACATAAAAGCAATGCTTTTACCACACAGATCGGCTCATTTAGAAACTGGCTGTTTTGGAATTTCATCTACGTGCCACTTTCGAAATCGTTTGCAGCAAATTCGGATTGTAAGCAAATACAGAATTTCAATAGCTGCAAGAATGGAAACTCCAAGCGATAGGCTTAGTAAACCACCAATGCTAGCTGTTTAGTAGACATGGATGAAAATAGCAGGTCAATATTCATGAATTGCAAAGCTATCGGTTGTGTATCATGAAATGGAAATATGATATTACCAATTAAATCCACGTAATGATACAGCTTTTGTCGCACCTTCGGTACGTGCATCTCAGCGCCCATGAAAATATGAATGATGGATAATCGATGATCGGACCTGTCAAATAAATCGCGACATTCAATTTTACGGGGCAGCCGGAAACTGCTAAGTAGATGAATAAGGTACTAAAATGTTTATCAAAGTAACAAACCATTCTGGAGCTTTGCTTGTTTCATTATCGCCCCATAGTTCTGCTGGATCGAGGAGGTTAGCTTCGGTTGTCTCTGTCATATATTTTAAGTAGTTACACGCGTAAACACATCTGGAACAGTCCTGCTTAAGTATACCAGACTCGTCCCCTGGAACATGCATTGATACATTTTATAGTGCCTGGCTGGGCTGACATAAATCTTATCTTACTTTCAACTGATTTTACGCATTCATCATCCTTCGATCCTGGATAAGGGTTGCAAATCGAAATACCGCGCCTTCCTACTTAAAAACAAAACAAAAAGATGGATCCAACAAAAGTCCGCATTTTTTTCAAGGGCAACTAACGTTTAGCAGAATGCAAAGTACAGTTGCACATTTGCAGAACATGCCGCTGATTGCATGTGAGGAAACAATTGTTTCTGGTGTACGGTCTATCTATTGGGAACCCGTTTCCGAGTGCAGCCGTTTTTCCAAATATGCATTTCCTTTGTTCCTTCAAATTAATTTGATAGTTATGACATTCCTTATATGTAATATTTCTGTCATATTGGGAAATAGTGTACGTCAACTTACGTAGTCATAATCCAATATATTTTTGTCAGCTATTGTAGAATCCGGAAAAACTTTCAGAAATATCTCTCTCTGCAACCCGAATCCAGTGCCCATATGTGTAACTCTTGGTACATCCGCTGGAGTATGCAGCAACAATTTAACACCCAGGGAGTCTTGCGATTGACAAAATGAATTCTCCGTGTCTGGGTCGACTAACACTGATAAACCATACGTACTTCCTGCACGTTTTTGTCTTAATGGAAATTTTAGGGGCTCCTTTATCATGAAACCGTTATTTGCATAGTCCCATTTATCCCATTCTTTGATATCTTCATATGACCAACCTATCTCTCGTTTGGCTTGGCCAAGGTCGTCATCATCCCTGTATTCACCAGATTAAAAACTAAGTATGCTGGAAAATATTCCTCATGAGGTGTAACGTGCAACTTACACTTCAAAATCCATTAGTTCACTGGGCATTTTATTAAATACGCAACATTTTCCGTAATCCGTTACAATCGGATGGAAAAGATCAGAACATTTACGTCTTCGACCTTCCCATGAACATCCTCTTAATAACTCTGCACATATTTGGGAATGCTACAATACAAACGATTGTCTCAAAATTAATATTGTGTAGGCTTTTTTTGAATGTGAATTGCAATTTATGGATGCCTACATCATATATAAATTTTATGACACCATTAACAGTCTCCTGTGAAGGGGGCTTATTGATTTCTTCCCATTCGGGAAAAGCCTCTGAGCGCATGAACTTCATCTTCTGTAGAAAGCTTTGACGCAATGTACACAGAGAGTTTAGGAGCCTTACCTTCTCCTTATCTGCAGTTCGATTGGTTCGTCGAAACTCCCTGAAAAAAAAAGTTGTTTTATTAAATGCACATATGCATATGCGCGACCAGCAGTTATATCTCTGTGTTATGAATATTATACTCAAGCAACTTGGCGACTTTCTTTTTCGAAAATAGACTTTTGTTGCAGATGGTGACTGCTGGGAATACCAGATGATAAGTTTCCGTTTCTGAAGGATTAAATGTAACGATCACAGGACTCTTGTGATAACGATTCCATACTTGACCTATCATAAATAGCGCTCCACATAGAGAAGCAACAAATGCGAAAATCCAAAATCCTCTAAATGCATCAAAAGCATGCAACCAACGTCAATCCAATCAACGAATGGATTAAAGAATACAAGTTTCCATCTAACATACCGTTCAAAAATGCTTAACTTCCGTTTAGATATATATTTCAGCCCATGTATGGATGAATAACCCAAGAAATCTTGTATCCATGAATCTCCAGGCTCCCACCATAGCCACTTTCTGAAAGTGGGAACCCCTCCTCCAGTTTCCTGTGTCTCGTTTATGCTTGCAAAAGAAAGTTTATGCTTCCGAGCTGCTGGATTATCAGGATATGCAGTTTATGATTGATTATGATTTAACTAAAACCAAATGTATACACTGTTTTAATTTTAACTTACATGAAAAAATATGGTTTTCAAAACTAGCCATGACTCTCGCTCAAGTGTCGAAGTTTGTTTGCAATTCAATGAAGAAATGGGCATGCAGGTATACTTATGGAACTTGGAATGGAACTTTTCCTTTGCTTGCTTAGGGTGGAGATTTTTATGTACCGAAACCGGTATTTTTGCATGTCATGTCATTAATATTCCAATATTACAATCGACTCAATATCAACTTTTCGCCCAAAACGAAACTGCTTCAAATTGAACCAATTTTTCATCTACAAAACAAACCCGAATGAGACGCTGTGCCACAACGTTTACGCAACCAGAGTCACCTCGGGATGGCTTCGTTGTACACAACACTCCAACGGAAACGTGAACGTTTTAGCTCGAATGAGCAGATGACGCTGCTGATAATAAGAACAATACCAAGCTAAGGACAACGGTACCATAATAATGACACGACGTGCGTTCCAGTTTCAGGAGATATCCATAATTGGAATTTGGAAACATCGATGTTAACTTTTAATGCAATATAACATAAAAAGCACGTTAAAAATGAAGCAAACTCCCATTGTAGTATTTGAGGCTCACATAACCCCCAAAATGATGATGCCTTTTACGCTTTTACGCATTGACAATTTTTTGTTGATTTTCAGTTTCAAAAATCATGGGGTCATCACATCAGGCTTTCTCAGGTTTGTTTATTCAAATCTGTTTACAGAGAAAACAGCTGCTGATCAAAATTCGAAAGTTCGGTTGTCCTTTCGAAAGTGTAATCTGTTCTGTTTGTTGATTCTATTTCCATAAGCAGTCAACCCTAATTAATTGAAAAAAATAATATTGATAAGGCGAACGCCATAGTTTAGTGGAGTACGTTGTTGGTTTTTGAAATGGGTGGAAAGCAAAAGCGTGCGGCTAAGTACAAGAAATGGATCGAGGCTCAAAACCACTTGGCTCAAATGAAGGAGGCGAACGCGGTCAGAGAGCAAGCGGTACCTGATCCGGAAACCGACCATGAGCAAGAGTGTTCGGGAAGCTCATCTTCTGAGTACCGACCGATTCCATACAAAGTCCAACTACAGATGATGAGACACCGAAGAAAGACGAAGAAAGTCCCTAATGCGGCACGTTGGCTTTTAAGTGCGGTGATTTACAATCATACTAATTCGGAATTATTTAATTTTTTGTTGAGTTTTATTCCTAATATCCTATATTACAATTTTAAACAGAAAGAGTGAAGCCCTTCGAAAACGGGATGGACAACTTGCCCTCTTGGATTCGTACAATACTTGGAGGAATGGTCCTGTCAGTACTTTCACTCATGTGTTTCCGTTTCGTTGTTCAAAACTTTGCCCCCTTGGACAAATACGGATTCATCAGGAATTCTGTGATGGACCACGCCCGAGCATTGCTTCCATTACCACTGTTCAAGCTCTTCCAAATGGCAGATTACCTGATAACATCCCCTTTACTCTGAATGTCGTCGTTTTAAATAAAACATTCTATTAGTTCAGATCACTGTGCCAAGCCAAGTCATGTCAACGAAGAAATCTCCTCATCCAAAACATGTATTTTCAAATCCGTATTTTTTATCATGCATCTGTGATTCTTATGGTCAGTAGTCAGTCAGAACTAAATCACTGTAAAAATATCACGAAATTGTACAATAATTATATTGTGTAAACAAAAATTATAATAAATACGTCAAATTTAATGCTTTGCGTTTTCCTCGGTTCAGTTTATATTGCTATTTCTACTGATTTCGACTTGAACTAAGAAATGTACAACTAGTCATTTTTATTTACGTGGTTAGCCAGTGGAACATGCCATCTCAATAAGGACTATCACGTAATATGTCACGGTTTACTATTCAGTGCATAAGGTTATCCTTACGTAAGTAATTGTTGCTTATATTTGTGCTCAGTTGTAATTCTGTCATTGCGATTGCTGCGACTGTTTTGGGGGTTTTTCGGTTTAGTGCAGTAGGTTAGCAATTGACATAATGTTCCATCTAAGATTTTTATCAGAGGGAAATGCGTATCTTGAAAGTAACACCAACGGTTTTAGTTTTAACCGGAATTTTGCTACACAAGGCCTCGACGAAAACATCCGTGTGTTTTTCAGAAGAAAATCAGTGTATTCCAAAGCTAAGTCAAGCGACTGGTGTCTTTGATGAGTTTACTCACAATATAAGTAGTGACAGTGACAATAACGCCTTGATTTCTCATCCAAAACTATTCATCGACAGTGATCCGCTATTTATAGCGTTATCTGAACGATTCCAAATTGCGTTTTACAATCTTCAAACAAAACTATTACAGTTTTCAGATGAAGCTGTGCTGTTCATTTTAATCCTAGTGACAGCCATTTTTGTAGTGATCACAGCAGTCTTCACATTTTTCTTTGGACCAGTGGTAACTGCAATAACAGCATTAGTATTTCCGTTTGCGGTTTTTGGAATAATATCTGTTCCATTGCTCCTCCAGCAGCCAACGACAGTGTCGAGATTACAAATAGCATCATTAGCGAATTAAACTGACCGAGGAGCGGGTTTTGTGATTAAATGTGTGATAAGTGACCAAGTGAGTCATGCAATTCGGTACTCTCGATACCACTGCATTAACCCAGATACAATGTTATCTAAAGCGTCTAGTAAATCTTCTCTCCCTTTTAAAGACAGTTTCTTTCTTTGCCCCATAAAAATATATGTCATAACTGTAGTCGTTCTCGGTGCAGTCACACCAATTACAGTTTTCGCAAACGACAGAAAAAATTCTAGTATTTTGCAAATAGCAAAGTGTAGCTTTTCTCAGTGTCGAGGTGACTGAACCACAGAATTCAGCACGCTCGCAGACACTCACGAAAGATTTGCCAACTGGCGGAACCACGTCAACAGTTAGACCATGGCCTAGTCATAACTTTTTTCGTTCTGTACTTTCAAAGTCGGACAATACCCCAGCCAAACACAAAAATGGGTCAAGATTTCGCCCCGAAACAGAGACTGGAGTGCACGCTCAAACAAACCTATATCTTAAGGGGGAACCATGTAATAAAGAAGCCCCAGTCCCACACAAAAGACGACACAAAAAGTATCAAGTCAACAGAAAAAGGATAGGAATTGCAAAAAGCATTGTATCAGAGCCATTTTCTGTTGTTGATAGAAATGCAAATGAAACGAACAATTCAATGCGTACTAG
This sequence comes from Salina celebensis, assembly GCA_036561885.1. NCBI lineage: Eukaryota > Metazoa > Arthropoda > Collembola > Entomobryomorpha > Paronellidae > Salina > Salina celebensis. The sequence continues at coordinate 5,963 of JAAXOA010001278.1, forward strand.
TGAGCTCATTAATTTTAATGCTACAATACTTGATACTCCAGCTGGATCATCTTCACAGGCAAGATTTTCTTCATTTCCAGAAGATACTGATCAACTGGAAACAACGCGAGGTTCAACTCTATCAGCACATCATTATGAAAATTTAACGTATCCAACTCGTGGAGCTGTTTCAGGGTTGACTGGTGCTAGTAACAATACAGATGATGAGCTTGCATACATACATAACCCAAACTTTGGGTTTCAGTATGAAATTATAGTGCCACCCACACTATCGCCATCAAGGCCAAAGCTGAATTTTTCCAGTGCTCTGAATGCATCTTCAAACGATAAGCCTTCTTCAACTGGGATGTCATCAGTATTCCACCTCCAGCCTGAGTTTGTTCATGCTGATGGTGAGGGAAAGAACAACAGAAACACTTCAAACTTGGCCATTACGGCTGTCACCGAGAATGAAGTAAAAAAACGAGTAACTAATGAAAATAAAAGCCCTCCCTCCCAACCTCCTCTTCCATTAAAGCAACCTGAAGGAAACAAAACAGGACAAGTATCAGGAATACAAAGACTCAGAAAGCTTTTCTGAAAAGAGGAATGAAATGATTTTGCCAAATCTACAATCTTTTTCATCACTTCCACCATACACGCCCACGCAACAACCGCAATTAGATACAGAGTTGGTGAAAGCAAGCCCAGAGAGTATCAAGCAGAACAACAAAAGCTATTTGCCACAGTCAGCAGAACAGGCATATCTTCACACAGAGATTAAAAGGAAGACTCCATGGACAATAAATCACGACTTTGGCAATGCACCTAGCTCTTTCACTCAAGGGGATTTTCCTCAAGTACCCCAGTTTCCAGCCGCTCAGAGTACAAACCTTACCAAAGATTCATCATTTTTGAAAGTTTCAAAAGACCAACTTCCTATTACCACGACTAAGCTAACATGGGCTCAACCCACGCATTTTCCTGGCATATTGCATCCGGAAAAAGAGAGACCGATATCAACCGAAACAAGTAGCAAATTCAACATCCTCCAGGATACTAGGAAAGCTATTCAAAGGCGAAAATCCAATGACCAGAGGGAAGTGAAAACGACTAATGGTAAACATCCTGTAGTACAGAGTCAAGAGGACAAGAAAAATCAAATTGCAATACTTAATAGGCGGAACAAGTTTACAGTCGTAAAAGGAGTGGAAACGGGTCCACGAATTCATGTAGAAAGCGGAAACAACACAAAGAGGAAAGAAGCAAACACCGTGAACATAGAAAGTATTAAATATCCGAGTGACATGCACCTATTGGACCGAACTAATCAAGTAGAAAAAACCTGTATTAAGTACTAGTATTCTTGCTGGTCACGATCAAGGCATTATATCCGGACCAGAAGATTCTGACTTCAAAAAGGTTAATGACTATTTTGATGAAGATGATGCACAGGAAAATCTACACCATTGGATTGAAACCGAGCAAGGTCATTTTGTCAGCCCGTCAAGTGAGTTGCCAACATTTACCAATCTCACATGGCCCTATTACATTCCTGCAGCAGATGCTGAACCAGGAACAATTAAAAAAGCTCAAGCGGATACAAAGAATATTGCCAAGTTTGGTTCTACCGGAGCATCCACAGGACTCTCGGTCTCATTCAATTCACAAGGGAAAGAAAAGCAAAACTTAAATGCAGAGTTTGAATATTACATCCCATCTGCATCTGCAGATCCCTACCAAAATCCAATTTTACTCGCCAAAAAGCCAAGACCGGATGCGCTAAATTCAGGAACATGGTGGACTCGCGTTACAACTGCTGAGCCACAATCTCAAAAACAAGGTCACTTGAAGGAAACCGATCATAAAAGCAAAATCAAACAAACTCATTGGGGCTCAAACGGATTGACTAGTGTGAAACCACAAAGCCCAGACAAAAACGGGCATCAGTCAGAGAACAAGATTAAGGTTTATGAGAGCTCAACGGGTAGCCCAAAGTCCACTCCAACCTCCTATTTTCCTCCTCAAGTGCATAAGCCTTCATCATCAAAACAAGGGCATGACAGTTTATTTGGGCATTCTGAGACAGCTAGTTTCGTAACCTCCAAAACTCCAACGAACATTTGGTATAAGCCGATAATTAACCACTTTACCGCAACTGTTCCTTTCAACAGAAATAACTCATCATTGTTGAGTAATCTGGATGAAAACTTTTTAAATAATCCTCTCGAGTTTGAAGATGATTCCTTTAAAATAACGAGTTTTCAGCCGCCCAGCACACGACGAAAAGGCTATGTGGGTGGCAATGATGACTATACTTTTCCTATTCATACTAATCCTCTTAATAATAACACAGCGTCTGAAACATTTCCTTATGATGCAAGCAAACCTATCCTTTTTAAAGTATGGAACATTGTGGATGGTTCATTAAAGTTGGAAAATCAACGGACAATTCCTACGTGGGCTTTGCAAGGATTTAAAATTCCAGAAAGTGGGACCATTCTTAATTTGAAACAAATCCCACCAGCGCTCCAGCCACTTGTCACCTCCGCAATAGCAAGCGGTGGATCCGAATACCAAACTACTTCTACAACAACCGGATTGCAATACGTTTGGAAACAATTACCGCTCGGTGGAGGTTTCACGGTGCCCTATGTCTCTACAGTAATTTCGACAATTTCCTACCACTTTAAGAACAACGACAGCTCTACCTTTAACAACTGTGCATTCTTTGCACATCCCAAATGAGTCATTACATGACAATAATGTTTCTAATAAAATTAAAACTGTCCCAAACGTAATAAATGGGGAAGGCGAGGCTGGAATTGCCAGTAGTGAGAGCGCTAGTAAACAGCCAATTTCAATTAATTACATCTTGTGGAATAATCCAGCATCAATATACGGACAATCTATTATTCTATCAACTCCAACTCCACAGATCCTATTATCTCATCATCCCACGCCTGTGTCCTACTTTCCCTCGAGTACAATAACTCCTATGAATAGTGAACAGTCCTCTGTGCCATCCACATTGACAGTAACAAACCCGGGTAGCAGCAGCAAGTATGTTACAACAACTACACCAAGGACAACACAGTCAAATAGCGAGCAAGAAAAACTTGAGTTGTTGTTCCAAAATTATTTTCAATATTTGATCACGTCCACACCTGCTCCAACAACAACAACGACTCCCACTCCGCCACCAGAAAATAAGACAGGTATATTTACAATATGCTATTAATATGAAATGATAATAGGTTTTATGTGAAAGTTTCGAGCTTTTTAATATGCCGTGGAGAAAGTTGAAAGTGTGTCCGGCATACAAGGAGAAACACCACAAAAAACAATTTACTTTCATATAGAAAAGTTAATTACTTTTTTTATGCTTTTGGTTGCAGAAGGCCAGCATGTAACTAAAAGCAAAGAGTGGTCTGATCTAAAAAAGTTAATTTTACGGTTTGCCTCCACGAAAAATGAAGAAATCAACAAAAAGGGTAAGTGGACGCCCACGCGCAAAATGATAGAAAATATGACTACATTCATAAAATCACAACTGAATGCAGATATACATAAGCTATAATGATATGAAAGCTGTCAGGAGAAAGTTGGAAACCACTTCTTTTATAGCGCATTACGCAATATTTGCTTCTTTTCCAATTATGGCGTTTCTTTGATATTGATTAGATACGGCAGAGCATGACAAAAGGCAAGACCTCGACTTTCTTGGAAATGTCGCTGCAACCGTGCTACTTAATGTCTTACCTGAAAAGTAACAAAAGAGACAAACGTCCATCCGGAATAGTGAAGTCGACGACACCCGCACCGTATGGTGTTACAGATGACATGACGCCCCCGAATAAAGACCAGTTGTGGGCAACTGTCTATCCTTTGTTCCAACATTACCTGAACAATCCTAACTACACTTATGTACCGCCGCCGCAACCACCTTTGAAGACTAATCTGAACAATTTAGAACACACTTCATTGGCATCCATGCCGCCCACGTCTCCCGGTCCAATTCCATTTACCGAGCCAGTTGGTGTATCAGGAAGCAGTAGTAATTATTTTACACAGAACGCTGACTATAACCATTATGCTAGCTATGTTCCTAGAATTACTACAGAAAGCTCTTATCCACAAGTTGCGATAACACAGATTCCACATCATGGTCAAACAACTGCATACAGTCACACTCCACGCTCTGATGAGCAACTGGATCCTATTGGTGTGGAGAATATAGACATTGAACGGTTACAAAACGAAAGAACCAAAACGCTTTTGCTCATCAAGAAAATTAAAAAGAAGAAAAAGAAAATTGATAAATTGAAAAAGAAAAAGAAAGACAAAGTTAAGAAAGCGTTTGTAGGTGCAGCTCTACTTAAAAAAGTATCCGGACCGTTGTTTGGAGTAGTTAAAAAGCCTAAAAAATTCTGGCTTGATTTACAATTTGAAATCGACTTTCTCGAAATTCTTAGAAAGAAATTGCTCTATTTTTTGGCATACAGATACATGCCAGTCGCTGCCATTCTTGCCTTTGGCTTAATCCCTGTTGTCCTCTCCCTCGTTCCTTTACTTTACAAAATGTGGTGGATGAAATGGAAAAAGCCAAAGTACATTAAAGTAAAAGTACCTGTACATATACCCTAAACCGTATCCAGTTCCAGTATACAAGCCACCGCCTCCTCCACCTCCGTACTATCACCGTCCTTTTCGTAGGCGTCCAAAATTTCCAAATCATCCTTCGCACTTCTCCCCACCACAAGCAGGCTCCTATGCAAACGAGTATCACAACGATGATCCTCCAATACACATTGATTCTCCTCCATCCTCCCAGATATTTCTAGATCATCACTACGCTGCCGACACCACTGGAAACAGCAACGAAAACACTAGATATAAATATTCCCCACCCAACCGTGAAACAGGCAGCACCTACACTCCTGTAGTCAACAGCTTCAATTATGATCCATCCAAGCATTCGACAATTTCTCCATACCCTCCAAATCAGTATGCTTACCAGTATCCCAGTGAAGGTCAAGAAGTCCATGTTCACCTTCATGATGACGACAATGATGGTGCTATTGTTCACCAGCATTTCCAAACTCCACACAGCTTCAGATATGGCGTATGCACCAGCAGAGTACACTAGTTACAACGATAAAGACCTTCAACCGTATCCTGTGACGAAAGAATATGAGGCAGGTTTCGGGTTGGGAGAAGCGTTAGGTTCAATCACTAACAAACATGATATGGAAATATTTAAAATTCTTGTGGAGTCGAAAAAGGAAAAGATAAACAAGTTGTTGGACATATGGAAGTTGGCTAAATATGGAGCCGCAGTCGCTTCGGAAGCGGCTGTGAACGCAATTGTTGGACCGACTACGCCAACGTATCCAGAGCTTAAAGGGGCGCATACAGGGAAAAAGAAGAGAAAACGGAGACGTCGAAAAAAGCGAAAACAATCTGTGGAAAATGTTAATCAGTCGAACACGAAATCGACTCATGTGTCGGCGTCTGCGTCTGTTTGACATGTAAATTATGTATGTAAAATGAATTGAATGAGGAAAAAATAAATCGAAGTTGAATAAATGAAACGGAACACACGAGCCTTTCATTGCGCATTGATTCGAGTACATTGAAACAAATCGTCAACGAAACATTTTTACCTGACAATTTCCGTTTTCATGCGTTTGGTTCGAGTAGAAACTGCGAAAAAAAAATTTCAGCAACTTGCTTACGAAAAATGCGTCGCGGGAATAAATTAGAGAAAAATTTCCATTTAAAATTTCAATTGTTTCCATGAGACTTGGAGTTAAGGCAAAACACTTTGTTTCGACAGAAACAGTTGTGCCCGTTGTTCCAGTACGGATGTTGAGGCTGGATTGTATTATATTTTGGTGGGTTTATTTCGGTTCTGTTTCTTTGAAACTTTAATTTCAAACTGTAGTCCTAATCGTGGTTTCCGGGTATTCGATAATTAAAGTTAAAAATGAACGACGAATTCAGTTATAATAGTGACATGGCGTCAGTCAAGAAACACGCGTCTTCATCTGCAGCGTACGTTTCCAATGTTCTGAAGACCCAGTTCGGAAACTCGGAGGAGTTTTTAGCGTTTGAACGAAGCTTCTACTACACAATTGAAGAATTGAATACGCTTCGGAACACCTGTGAGCAGCTAAGGACATCTTGTTCCAAGTTGCAAGAAGAAAAACGTGCTGTGGAGTTGGAACTCGTCTCCGAGAAAGTCGTCCGGGATCAGGAAGCGAGAAATGCTTCAATGGAAATTGAGAAGATCAAAGTTCAGCAAAATGCAGAGCTGTATGCAGTTAAGTGTGAGGCGGAATCGTGGAAACGTAAAGCGGAAGCTACTGCAATGGAAATTAACTGCTTGAAGGAGCAAATGAAAAGTGTCGAGGTAATTCTCCCCACGTAAAGAATAAATCTATTTTGACTTGGCCTGGTGTATTTAGTGCTATTTTTCAAATTACAGCATGAGAAAAACCAGGCTGTCCAGAAGTTCACAGAGCTGAAGTCATCCCTTGGCGAGTATGACCGTCATCGTCAATCTTTGGAAACCTATGCGCGATGGTCCAAGGAATTAAAACATGTCATCAATTAAGTAAGACTATGATTTTATCTCGCCTTTAGATAATGTCAGTTAAAGTGCCCCCATTTTATATTTTAGGAAACTGGAAGAGTTGGAACAGGCTAGGAGTGCTTTAGCCTTAGTGGTTGAACACAATGAAAAGCAGTTGAATTCCATTACTACCAAGGTTCAGAACTGGGCCGAGGATAGGACAAAATCTTGTGAAAAAATTGCTGAATTGGAACGTGACTTGATTACAGCGAAAGCTGAAACAGGGTATGTAATTTTTATCATTACTATCAATAATATCGTTATTTTCATACCAGTAATAGTATAAGGGAATTCTAACCAAAACGTTTTTATATAGCTCAGGCTATTGCCAGGATGGAACGTATGGAGAAAACCGAATCCCATACTACTGACCTAATTGGAAAGGTTCGCTGAATTCATTGTAACTAGTGTGTTTTCATTGCAAGTGTATGTGTTTCATATAACTTTTGTTGTTAACTTTCATGTAGCTTATGGAACAAAACAAAGATTTACAAAATGGCATGTCCATTCTCATGAAGTCTGTCGGAGATGAAGCATCTGAAGCAGACCGAGAATTAGTTGAAAAAGCTAATCATCTTCATCAACAAATAAGTTCATCCCTCAAAAGGTTCAATTTAAAAGAAACTGACTTTCCTTGATTTCATTAATGTTGCCTCCTTCTAATCACATTTCCTAACTCCTACAATCTTCATCAACAAATAAGTTCATCCCTCAAAAGGTTCAATTTAAAAGAAACTGACTTTCCTTGATTTCATTAATGTTGCCTCCTTCTAATCACATTTCCTAACTCCTTCATTCCCTTAGATTAAAGTTTGATTGTAAAGTTTCCGTCTCGCCGCAAATCAAGGCTTGACATCAAATAGTCCAGTGGATCCAGTAATTAGTTTGTACTTTTTCTTGTTTAGTAATCGTTTTGCTGTAATGTATTACTAATACTTACATTTAATTGTTATCAAAAGTACTACGCAAAGTTTAAGTGTGACGTAAGTATTGTCTCAAACTAGTTTAACCTGTTTTAAAAATATTTGTTTCGTTGTCAATAAAGATCTTAAATTAACAATGCTATTTATCCCTACTTCGTTTCGCGTTTTAAACAAACTTTCTAATCTGTCATACAGTCGTAAGTTAGCTGAACTTACTTTTTATGCTATAATATACTCCACAGCGACACTCGCATCGTAGAGCTACTAGCTGTACGGATAAGTCTTAGTCAACTTGTGCTTACAACTTATGAAGGAAAACATGCTAAGAAGTTTGCGCTGAAAATCATTAGCATTTTATATCATTGTAAGATTACTTTACTTGTGATGAAGCATGGAAGAATTCATGATCAGTTGATCGTGCTCAGCTCATATCATCATACTGGTTCATCAAAACCGCATGCAGCACTTGTGCAAAACATCTTTTCCATTTTGTTTTGTTATTGTACGCTAGTAAATGAGGTCAGAATAGGGCTGTAACCTTTATACATCTTATACTGACGCACATGGTCGGGATCTTTTACACACGATCAATTAATTAAGAAATATCATTTAATCTCATTCAACTGACCAGATCAAAGCTCCATAATGATTGCGCACCAATACGTCTGTGATACATTTACATTTTTCACTTAGGTTAGTTGACAAAAGGATGGGCAGTGAGATTTGTTCAGTTTAATTTAGTTTATCTTTTAGTATATCTAAGGAAAATAAGAAAAGCAACTTTTTGGTCTAGTTCGTCTTGGAAGTTTCGTTTGAAAACACTTCAATAATTGCTCTCCAGAAAAAAATATAAAAAAGTTTCATTTCCGAAATGGGGACTCTGAGAGGTTCCAGTTTGATTGTACTTTTCCTATTGTGTACACATGAAAGCTTTGCTGCAACTTCTGCCAGAGGTAAGATAGTCAACTCCATTTAAATTTAAGCCCACTCACTACTATCTATATTAATCCAAGTTCCATTTGCGATAGACTTAAGATTAAATCAAGCTATTACCGAATGTACCATTTTAGCAAAGCAATCTCAATTTGAGCAAAAAAAGGTTTTCCTTTGATACTGGTAAAGTAACTGCCTCGCAAAAACTGTCAAACATTGATAGGAGTTCAGTTCATGGTATACAAGAAATCAAATGGAAAGCAACTTTGAAGTTTTATAGATGAACTTGCGTGGGTGTGTGGGTACACATAAGAAACGGGTCGTTTTGTTTGTAATTTGTTCTCACAATACAATATCCCTGATAAACATGTACACTAGCAGACATTATTACAAAAGTTTCCTTTGACTGNGATAAACATGTACACTAGTAGACATTATTAGAAAAGTTTCCTTTGACTGCCAAAAAGTTCCAAGGTTGGAAAATGAGCGTGGGCTTCCTCTATCAGGCAAAATAGAATTGAAAACTCCAGCAATCACTATTCAGGAAAATAGGTATCCTGTCGATATTTAAAGAACAATACTTTGAACTTCATGCTATTCGCAAATCATTTTGGTTGTTGGATAATCTTGTTATGGGCGATCTCGAATGTAAATGACGGATACAGTAGAAATTGGAGACTTATGCAAGTCAATACGCTATTAATATTTCAAGGTTTTCACGTGTCAGAAAGCCAACGGGTTTGCATTAATTATCAAAACTCACGTGTATTCAGATAACAATATGCAATGAATATATAATTTTTGTAACTTGAACCTTCCCTTGTGAGATTTCTCTGGAACACGTTTGAAGCGACAACCTCCACCAGTTTCTGGATATGACGACAGTCCTTTTGCCCCACGACCTTTGCATTTGGATTTTCACTCGTGCGGAAGTCGCTGTGATGCACAATTCAACAGAAACTTACCTTGTCAGTGCAATCAGAGATGCCTCCGGTTCAATGACTGTTGTACCGATTATGCGATAAAATGTGCACAAAATGCCCCAAATGCTGATATCTTTGGAAATGAAGCCAATATCTATCTCCAAAATTTAACCTTTCCCTACTCAAATGAAAATAATTTACTTTCATCTTGTGACAATCGCTGTGGTGCAAAATTTAACAAAGATTTGCCTTGTCAATGTAATACCAGATGTGTCAAGTTTAATAACTGTTGTAACGATTACGAAAGGATGTGTTTAACATGCGAAGGAAAATGTGAAGACGACTATGACTCTGACTTACCCTGCCAGTGCAATCAAGCTTGTTCCAAACACAATGACTGTTGCAATGACTATTCTGGAACATGTAATGAAGATGGTTAGAGAAGATTCAGCAAATACATTTTTAATGACACTTAATCTTTCTTTGGCACACCTGTAGTCGGTATTTCATAATAATTACGTGGGGTGGGTATACAAACTGTCGTAATTAAAAGTAATCTTTCTCAGTTTAAAACTAGATTTCACTAGCTCTCAGTAGATAAATCTGGTAATTTTATNCAGTAAATACATTTTTAATGACACTTAATCTTTCTTTGGCACACCTGTAGTCGGTATTTCATAATAATTACATGGGGTGGGTACAAACTGTCGTAATTAATTGTAATCTTAATCTTTTTCTGTTAAAAACTAGATTCCTCTAGCTCTCACAAGATAAAACTGGTAGTTTTCTTGTTTAGTCAGTTATGAATTTTTGTAATTTTAACTTTTCCTCTTGTGTAACTTTTGCAGAGTCGCAGTCAGTAACGGATGCCGAGCTCCAAACACTATCAGAAGCGTTGTTAGCTAATGACGCGAATAATGTCGCAAATCTGGTCACTGTCAATCAGCAAGGTTCAACCTCCTTTCATTCAACAAAAGATAATGCGCCACTGCCGTAAGCCCACAAATAAAAGATTATCCAGGAAATGTCATAATCTGTCATGAAAAGAAAATATCCGCTTATTGATTACAATTTCTTTTTGCGTTTCAAGACAGAACTTTTTTTCTCCAGAGATAATGTATTATTCATAAATCTATAATGCAATTTCTTCCATATGAAGGATTCTATGAGTATAGAAGGATTCGTCAAGATATTACTTTTTCATGAATGAAAATTTGACATTTCTTTTGACACATTTTTTTCCTCCTTTCAAGCATGATTGTTTCTTTATATAGATTTTGATGTTTTCATTTTTATTAGAC
>JAAXOA010001279.1:0-16653 GCA_036561885.1 Salina celebensis
TAGCACTTTCAAGGGAACGAATTGGAGATTGTGTAAGGTTTGGGAATCGAGGAATGTTAATAGAGGAAAGATCCTGGGAATCTGGTGATTCCGGGTACGAGTATATAGTGAGGACAGGTGGGCTAGCTTCATTGCTATTCGAAACGGTTTTGGCGATCGAAAGATCTTTAAAATAGCCCACGATGCTTTCAAATTCAGCCATATTCATGAAATGAAGCCGTGGATTTAGAGCTTCCGGTGAAAATTATTAGCGATGGCGATGCCAATTTATTGAACAAAGTTTATGCAGACGTTAGATTTCTTCCTCCACAAGGTCACGCTGGTAACAAGAAAATTTGGACTTTGTTTGACCGTAGATTGTTTTTCTTAAAAACCCGTTAGTAGCACTTCTTTAAAATGATTTTTCTAATTTTTCTTTGAAAACTGGGAATTTAAAGATTTACAGATAAATGGGATTTAAACAAAATTCAGACCCGACAGGGTCCGATATTTTTGAAAGATATCGAACGTCTGACTTTACTAGCGCATTATGCTTTATGCACTTTATTATAGAAGCCCACACTCCACACATAATAATATGCAAATGATATGAAACTTTGCAGATAAGAGTAGCGCGTCTAATCTGGTTTGAGAGCTCTCGCCAATATATAGAAACATGAAACATGAGCTTTTTTTATATGCTTACAGAAAGGTTGATTAGATAATGGAGTGGATAACTTGTGACAACTAATGCATCTAGTACTGAAAGAATTTCCGTAGACTCTTCGTTCTTCATACCTAACCATCAGCTTGAGGTTTTATGGCATTATACTTATGAGAGCAACTGTAACGTGAATTAAATTATTACTTTAAATTAATTCTGATAGAAAAGATGTCAAAATGTCAATGGTGCTCGCTGTAAATATCATAATTCCTTAAATATCGAGTACAGGGATCCTCAAAATCAACGCAACGCTTCAATTTTATTTTTCACCTTTGAAAATTCTGGTTCGAATCAAAAGTTGTTTTCGAATGACCAAAAGAATTGCAACGTTTTATTAACATGGTACAAACTCGATATAGAAGATTCGAGTAGTAAGGGAAGACAAATTCAACGAACTTCTAAATGATGAATGATAAGGAAGTTAACATCACACGCATGTCTTAAAATCAATCTGTGACTCGAAAACACTGAAAAAATTTGTTTACTAGTGTTCAATTGGCATAAGTCGCGTTAATGGAAAAAACCCCTGACTATCAATCGTCAGTGCGCAGGGCAGGTAGTAGCAAATTTTTCGAGACTTTTTGAGTCACAACTCACAACATTTTGTATTGTTGTGAATCTGCATGTATCTCAATTGAAAAAAAAATCATTTTCTCTATGTACAATGTAAGATATTCGTAGTTATTTGGAGTGTGGGCAGAATGCCACGGAAAAGGATATCTTGCAAAAGTATAAATCACTGCCGAATAATAATTAATTTTTGTAAAATCGTGCCTGCACACTGATTAACGAAACCGGCATCGGGCATTTGTCTATGACGCGACGCTTACCGGCGATTTGCAACAAAGTAGAGAGAAGATTAATCGAAATCGGAGCAACCTGCTAGCATGCAGATATTTTGTTTCACATGACCCCAACATTGTTTAGCGCCATTCGCAATGCTTTTAAATGTGGCTTTTATGTACAACCAGCACCTATAAGCGTTGTTATTGCCTTTCGTTTGTTTAGATTGAGATTTTATAGGTTTCAGCTCCGCAAAATAGAAGAAAGTAAATAGAAAAAACCGTAGTGGACAATTAATAACTTAACCTGCTGTCTGTTACTGACAGCAGCAATTAATTTAGATTGGTTAACGAAACAAGAAAAGGAGCCGAAGTCTGTTGGCAGATTTTAAAATGTGAGTTTTATTTAAGTTACTTAGTTCAATTGTGTTAGTTCTGGAAAATGTAGTAATTAATCAGATAACCGATTATTTTGTTTATTTTTTTTTCGTTAAATTTGAAAAGGGCACGGCCAACAAAAAAGGATGACGATCGAAGACGGGATCGTCGATCCTCAAGTTCTTCTAGTTCGTCGTCATCAAGCTCGTCTTCATCTTCGTCCTCTTCTGGATCCTCCTCCTCAGGGTCTTCAAGTAGCTCTTCATCATCGTCCTCATCTTCTGGGACTCCACAGCCACGTAGAAGAGATAACAAAGGAACCGAAAGGAAGAGTCCAAAGACTAAATCAGTGTCAAGGTCAGTAAATGGAAAAGATACAGTTTACAGAATCTGAAAGTATTTAATTAGAACGTTATCGTAATATGATAAAGAATTTGTCTTGTTCTGGATTTTAGGTCTCCTAAACCTGCTGATAGTGCACCCGACAAGCGTGAAAAGGACCGTGAACGCGATAGAGATCGTGAGCGAGACCGCGACCGAGAACGTGACAGGGGCGACAGAGATAAAGACCGGGACCGAGGTAGAAGCCCACGGCGCGCATCAAAATCTCCTCGGCGAGGCAGGTCTCCGAAAACCTCACCTCCACCCAAAAGAGGACGAAGTCGATCTCGATCACCACGAAAGTCCAGATCTAGATCCAGATCACCTAGGAAAGACCGTGACACGCGTAAGTACCACGGGAAATAATTGGGATCATTAATATTTAATATTTACTTTTCATTCGGTTGTAAAGTGTGCGATTCGTTTCTGCTTGCTTTTAGGACGGTCCCCACCAAAGCGCGAGAGGAGTCCAACCCCACGACCTACCAAGATTCATGTTGGTACGCCTGACGAGAAATGTGACAAAGGAACATTTACAAGAAATATTTTCAAGCTTTGGGTCTATTAAAGTAAGCTCGTGGCTTCGATGTTTCCTAATATCAGAGATTTGTTAGAGTTTCAACACACCTTTTGTACTTCTTCACAGATGGTTGACTTTGGCCAAGACAGGAGCCATCCGCATTTGGGTAGGGGATTTGCTTACATTGAATTTTCAAATGCTGATGAAGCTGAGACTGCCATGAAGCACATGGATGGAGGACAAATCGATGGACAGGTAACAACAAAATCGATGGTCTCCGCTTATGCATGTATGTAAAATTGATCCCTGAAGTACTAAGTACTAAATTCCCCTTTCATTTAACAGGAAATTACTGCCGCACCCGTTTTGAATATTAGACCGGCAATGCAAGCGGCACGTCCTCCCCGCAGATCACCACCTCCTCCTCGAAGACGCAGAGGTAATGACAAAAGCAGTTTTACATAGCCGGTTATACTACATAGCAGTTTTTGTTTTGGTCCTACATTGTTCACTTTTATGATTGTTTTAAAGGCTGGTCTCCAAGACCAAGGTCACCTTACCGCCGACGTTCCCCTGTCCGTGCACGTCGAGCTTCACCTCCGCGACGTCGACGCTACGAGCGGTCGTCATCTTCGTCGTCACGTTAATAGGACCACAAGTCAAAATACTGATATTCCTTGACTTAATCTAAGTCTTAAGTACGGATCGGATAACTTGAAGTGTTTTCATCTTTAGCTGGTGTCATGTTTTCATTAGAAAATGTGGAAGGGCACTAAGATTTTTTGAAAAATTCTTATTTTGTAACTACATAGCCTATCCCTTCATTCATTAATATTCATGTGGTAGTGAGATTTTTGCAGAGTATACTAATCGTTCAATGATGTTATGGTTTAACGTGTGTTGAAAATTTATAAAAAATCCTTATTTTGCTTGACTCTGTTATGCGGTGTTTCGTGTGTGTTATCAAAATGGATGCTATGTTATTTAGATTTAGACATGTTGGAATAAACAATTTATGTTATTTACTAATTACTACAAATAAGAGGAGAGGAATTATTCCTTTTGTCCCCAATTCGATGTCAACCGTTGTCTAAAACAGATTCATGGGCCTTCGAGTCAGATTCAGTTTTCCAGGAATATAGCCAGATTCGGTTTCTATCGATATCGTAATTACTGTTTTCGAAACAACCGTTTACTTACACTGTTTAGGCTGAAGAATTTATAACAGTGCGATAGTAAGGTTCTGGGTTCTCCCACTTAACATGATCAACATGTACTGCCCATTCTGAAAAATTGTATGCCGACTCTCAACTGCCAGAATCCGTCTTCACTCCTTTACCGGACACGAGAAACATATTGGCTGAGCCATGAGCTGTTCCGAGACACCTAACCCTGACAGGTACCTCCCAATACATGGACTATCACGTTTAAGCACTGACTGACATACGATGGCAATGGGTTTTAATTTTCAGACAGCCTCCTTCTGCAGTTACAGCGGATGACCCTGCCACTGCCCTTTTCACATCTTTTGCAAAGGTGTACACGATGAACCCCAACAATAAAAGTTTTTGGCTCCCTTCCTCCACAGCGGTAGTTCCTGTGTCCTTTTACTTTGACAAGCATCGCTCAGTTTATCGGATAATTAGTTACGAAAAAAAGGACCTCGTCGTCAACAGCACAATTTTCCCTTCAATGGCTTTTATCAAAACGTCCGCTACCTTTGGCCTCTGGTCGGACACGAAGCTTAGGACTATATACGGACTAGGATTCACCTCCAGTGAAGGTCTAACACAATTTAGCGAACATTTCGAGGAAGTTTTAAAAGCAGCAAAAAACTTGGAAGATAACCTTCCACTTCCTCCTCCCGCTACAAGCGCCGTTTCGGTTGGTTGTAACAGCAGTAGAAGGAATACAGCAAGCCCAGGGGAACGAGGTCAAAGTAGGCCAAATCCACCAACTGCCACAACCAAATGGAATGTAGAGGATTGTGGCATTGGTGATCAGTACCAACCTCCTAAAACAGTTCATGTAGTTGACAGTAAGCTTAAAATACCAACTGGAGGAGATGGAGACTACGAAGTCGGACAGATGATAACTTCTCCAGTGGAAAAACTAGCTCTAGAAAACCTCCAGTACCAAAGAGAAGTTCTGCGGGGTAAGCAACTAGAGGTCGAACGGCAATCGCTGCAACATATTGTTTCATCTTTGCATGAAACGCTTCAAAGAAAGTCAATAGACAATGAAAAGCTGAGGAAAGACCTTTGCGAAACCAGGGAAGATTTATCTGCGCTCAAACTTGAAGCACAAACCAATCAGGAGGCGATGACCAAACTGAAAAATTCGGAGGATACACTGAAACGGGAAAATGACAACTTGAAAACGCAAATTCAAGACAAAGATCAAAAGCTCGCAGAGAACAAAGAAGAAATTAGGTACCTCAAAGGGGAAGTTGATAAAGCAGAGGGAATTCGAAAGGAAAACGATATTTTAAAGGAGAGGCTACGCCAACTGCAAACTGAATTTGATATGGCCGATAAGAACTGGGATTCTGTTGAAATCGCGACTTGTGACATGACAGGAATTATTCAAGGACTAATAAGAGTACAGGAAAGGCTTAAAGAAGTTATACCTGTATCGTCGTCTGGAGATATGTAGCATAAATTATATGTTCTGGTCAAAATTCTGTTATAGTCTAACCTATGAGTATAGAAGACTATTTCGTAAATCACTGAGTCTAACTGGTAAATACAAATAGTTAAGCACTAACTAGAACCATTAAAGGCACCGAGATAAAAAGTTAAGAAAACTTGGGATTTTATTTTTTCCACATACAAATGCAATACAATTTAGAAGTACTCCAGTTATTTCACAGAAAATCATTAGTCATCATCACTGTCACTATCCAAAATGAATGCTCGCTTCTTCTTAACAACCCGCCCAAGGTCGTCTTCATCGTTACTGTCAGAGTCCAACTACTTTACGCTTATCACCAACATCTTCATCGCTGATTTGACTTGGAATGTCTGGCTCGTTTGGAAACGGGGACAGTGACGACTGACTTTTTGAAATTGGATTTTTCTCATCATCACCGGAGTCAGAGTCAGAATCAACCGCAACCCGTTTTTTCTTGGTTAGTTTTTTCACACTGCTAACAACGCTGCTGGTGGTGTCACTTGTAGCGTTGCTGCGTTGGGAAGCCTTTCCAGCGGTAGATTCGTCATCACTGGAATCAGAACTAACAACAACCTTCTTCGAAGAAACTTTTTTTGGGGTATATTTTTTAGAATCTGGTTTGTCGTTGACGGTGGTCGCCAGCCGATTCAAAGTTTCGTTATCGCTGTCATCATTAGCATTAACAGGACTCGATCGCTTTTCTTGGTGGTTATTTCCGTTCATGGCAGTAGCTCCTTCGCTTTCGTTAGACTCCAATATTTTCTTCATTCCTTCCAACCGGAGTTCGACATCATTTTTTCTCAACCCAGACGGAATACGCCAGTATGTTTCCTACAAAATGGAAAAAATGAGTTAGAGAATATAAACATGCAACCAATAGCACCGTTCCACAACAAATGGAGCAGTTCCCGTACCTGCATTCCAGGCGGTAAAACACCGAGCTGTTTCAAAAACAACTTGAATTCCATGTTTCCGATTGCCATAATACAATCAGCATCAATAGGAACCAATGGCACATTCTCGTCACTATCTGGATCTTCAATAATGTCCTCCAAAAAGTCCTTGAAAGACTTGTTGACCCACCGAATCGCCACAGGACATGTTATCTGTACAAACAAAGCGTTAAACTACTATCGTGAAAGAAACTAGTTAACTACTTTTTCAATGTAAACCAATCGGTGCCCGACCTTTTTCCAACAACTGTTTCCCAAGTTGAGTAACTTTTTCCTCGTCGTATGGCACAGTGGGAGCACTGATGCTTGTGGTGTTTCTTTCATCATCATGATCCGATTCAGAGTCTGAAGATTCCGACCCACTGCTAATGTCACTTCCATGTCCTCTGTTAGTTTCCATTCGTTCCTCTACAAAATGCCATGGAATAACACAAATGACATGATTTACTCATTCCAAAAATGTTGCATAAAATGTCTTGTGTAAAACTAACCACGTTCGCCTTCTGAATCCGAGTCTCTGGAAACTTGGCTCCTGCTTTTGGGTTTTGACCGTTTGCCTTTCTTCTTTACTTCATTTTTATGGCTGATCAAACCAATGTCAATCAGTTGCGCGACCACATTCCTTCGTGATCTCTTAAGCTCCATGTGCTCCAGTATACTGCCCATTATGTCGTCAGAATCTTTGTATTCCGAGTAGAGTTCGCGTAACTTTTCGACCTCTTCCTCCGTCCATGTTTTGGGTGCACGTGTTTTCTTTGCAAATTCCTTCCATATAGAAAAAATAGGCACATAATTTGTATTGATATCTAGTTCAGCTATATAGTGGTGATCCAGTTATGATGAATCTACACTCAAATTGAATTACCGAGGCATCCACAAGTTCTTTCTCAACCAAGCGATTAATGAACATTCGCTTACTCCTGGGACGCCAAGTCCATCGCTCCATGATAAATTCGATAAGCTTTTGAGCTTTTTTAACTGAAATAGAAGAAAAAGAAATATATTGCGAGCATTGAAGTGACTTTAAATCCAATTTACGTTTTCATGTACTACTACCTTCATCTGGGGAATCCCGATACAGTTCAACAAGTAACTCCAATTCAGTATCTTCGTCTGTGGTCCAGTCAGACTTTTTCTTGGGTTTCGAATCCCCACTACGAAGGTCAGCATAATCATTTTGAATCTCCTCAGCCTCTCGGGCTGTTTTCCAGAACAGAATTTCAATGAACATGTTTTTGTTCTGACAAAGTTTTACGAATTTCGGCCAAAAATGTAGGAAAAATTGTTTAGCCTCCTGGAAAAGAAGAATAAAACTTATTCAGTTGTCTGTTGCAAAATACATATCCCAACTCTGTCTAGCAAAAAAAAAGTGAACAAGCTCAACGCACTTTAAGGTCAGACCGATGGTCTGCAACTTGAAGGACTTTCTTGAATGTGAGGAACAATGACGCTTGAGCAATTAGTGCCGGATATCCCATATCAAAGATACGAAGGTCAGCATAATCATTTTGAATCTCCTCAGCCTCTCGGGCTGTTTTCCAGAACAGAATTTCAATGAACATGTTTTTGTTCTGACAAAGTTTCACGAATTTCGGCCAAAAATGAAGGAAAAATTGTTTAGCCTCCTGGAAATGAAGAATTAAACTTATTCAGTTGTCTGTTGCAAAATACATATCCCAACTCTGTCTAGCAAAATAAGTGAACAAGCTCAACTCACTTTAAGGTCAGACCGATGGTCTGCAACTTGAAGGACTTTCTTGAATGTGAGGAACAATGACGCTTGAGCAATTAGTGCCGGATATCCCATATCAAAGGCAAATCGATGGAACATTTTGAGAATGCAATGGAGCGTTAGCGGTTTCAATGTATCCCATTCCTTGAAAAGTAACGCATAATTGCACACCACACGTGCCATCGCATATCTATACAAAACAGACATTCTCCCCGTTAATATACTCAACACTGTACGTACACACATAAAAATATCTGGAAAACGGATAATAAATTAAGTTTGCATCATTAAACACAGAAAAATAAGACAAATTACTTGAGCACAAATCCTTTGAAATCCAATTGCTGTTCCACGTCTCGAGCTCGTCGTTCTGCAAAAAAGCACAAAAAACTATCATTTTTTAAAACGTCTCGGACCACACACTCCCACATCCATGAAACTCGATGCTTCACGGAAACCCATTGCGTCTTCAGACTTCAATAATTGCCATTTCCCAAACATGTCAATATTCCATTCATTAATCATTCTGTAACGATTTCCCCTCTTTCTACACAATTTACTTCGTTTAAACTTTCTCCGTAGTTTTACTTTTTCTATACTTTTTTTCATGAAACATAAAAATAGTAGATGCGTTATGACTTCATAATCCTGTTCGTAAGGTGAATGGTGTGATAACGATAACGTTTCAGATCACTCCCAAACAGTTGCAGCCGCCCCACTACAAAAATCCAATGGCTTTTATACTCCTAAAGCTAAACAATTCTTGCATGATCATCATAAAGATTGGAATTTGTAGGAGCAGCAGGAACCAATCAATTATCCATAGAACATTTTGAAGGGCGGAAAAAATTCATCACATTTTTACTTATGACCGACAGGGGTGCGTGTGCCAGCATGTTTTTACCAAGGAACAAGTGAAAGCATAAAGACGTCCTATGGATGGCATCCACTAAATCTTTATCAAATGTACATAATACATAATCACTCTTTATGTAACGCATGTATGTAATGTACTACACGTTACACCCACATGCTTCCCCATTCCATTTCCCCTCCTCCCTTCCTTTTCACTTTCTCCCAACAAAGTTTTCCTTTTTAATACATATCTGTCGCTTCCCGAAAAAAAGACGCAGATTTTGGTGATGCAGCAGCTGTAGGTGGGCAGGATGCACTGGCACGTTCCTTTGCAACAACACCAGCAGTCAGCTATGAAATGCATCTTGCGTGTTACTTTGAACACCGGAGAAACAAAACTGTTCTGAATCGCACGTTCCGATGCACAGTCTGATAAAAAAAGATATCAAAGTTTTCCCCTGTATTCATTTTTTCCTTCAGAGATACTCTCTCATTGGGGACTTATAAATACAGACTTTACTTTTGGGGAAACGACACTTTTTCCAAATAGAAAACTCACTGCATCCCGTTCCATTTTCTATCATCACATCGACAAAAAACTGAACGAGCCAGAGTCACCCTCCATTTTCATATAAATGTAAAAGACTACAGCGGAAGGAAGAATTATTTTATGACATGAAAAAGGAAATGTCAAACTCCATTTCGGATCCCAGTTATAAATGAGTTAGTGGGGGCAAAGGGCAACCCCATATTGCAGCTTGTGTTCTACCAGTAGAAAGAGAGGAAAGAACTTGGAATGAAGAAAATTAGAAACGTGCGTTGTCTTCGTAAATGGCACGTGAACACTTAGTTTTATAAATTTAATAATGTGTTCAAACCAAGTAGTCGTCCAGGGAAAACGGAGTAAGGGTTGGAATCACAAAACATGCATGTTTATAACGAATATGGTGATGCAGTGCCATTAAAACTTTTTTCTAGTTGGACCACTCTCCCCATTGAAATCTATTTAGCTACAAACAAATTTGCCCAGATAGGGTGGAATGAAAATGGAAACGAGTGCATAACGCCTCGCGACATGCATATCGTAATTTCTTGTTGTTTGTTGGAAAACTATTAGAAAAGTCGAGTCCTCGCAGTACAAGGTTTCGTTGTATCTTCATTTGAGACTTTGTAGTTAAATACGGCAGCTGGCAGCATGTAAAATTTTGTAAAATTCTTTTGACTGTGACTATCATACGACAATGACAATGACAACGCAAGGTATTTTGTACACTGCATGAGACTGCTTTCGTCCATGCCGCGTCAACATAACAATCTAGTTTTACGGAACATCACTTTTAATGAAAGCGTAATGACATGTCAGTTAATTGTATACACTCTTCAAGCAATTTAAAACATCCGATGTGTTACTTTATTTGTTCACGACGACTTTGTAAAAATACGTCCACAGTCAGTGTGCTTATTCCTAGCGTTTCCACATGTAGCTATATATGATATTTCTTACAGTATGGCAGCGTTTTGTTTTCAGAAGAATCATTATGCCGGGCCTTGACCAATATTTGAGGGTACAAAACGCATTGAAACTTGTTATAAATACATGTCGACAGACGAAATCTAAATTAGAAGGCTAATATCACCGGGATATATATGCAGTGTCTGGAGATGCAAGCGGAGAACAATTCCTATGTTAAAATTGATACATTCCCATCTCTTTGTGATTCTAACAAATGTTTGTGAAGAAAACTTAATTCAAATACGAGTCAAGTCTGGACTTTTACATGGGGAAAGCTCAATCCCAGGGCAGACGTGACTGATTGACAATATTTACCACTGTCGTTGTGTCTTCATACATAAAATGCTGCGGAATCCTTTATATAATAAGTACCATCTCGTAGACTGCTGGCCACTTTTTACTACTCCAGAATAATAACGGTTGAAATGTTATGTTATAACGCAAAAGATAAATTCTAACGTGTCTTTCCAGTCTGATGAATTCTATTACTTTTCAACAAAGAGGGGTGAAATAGGCATATCACTTTTTCACTACCGTTAAGACTAATTGGGAGGCGTAAGCCGTGACATTATTACTTCTTCGGGGATTATAGCCTCCTACTTCCAATCTGATTAGCTCGTACATCTCCACTCGCATTGCATTCCTTTTCGGCAATTCAACAGACGGGCTTCATCATTTAATAACAACTAATGCGGCACTGCTCGCTTACCCTGCATCATAGCAGATTGGTCCAGAAAATATTGCAACGATTATTATTAGTACAGCCATTACTATAATCATAACCATGCTCACTCCATTTCATGGTCAGAACCCGTGAATTCATGACTTTTTTCTGTTTGCCGTATAGACCTAATGCACCCATCAAAAGAACTTTTTAACACTCAGGTCCAACTGATGCGATAACTTGAGGGTGCCACGCACAAGTGTGTTAGACTGTCGATAAAAAGGCTAAAAATGACTCATTAAAACACAAGTACATACTAGGCCATATGAAAGGATCGAAAAGAATCAAGTTAAACGTGAAAAGGAAGTCCTCTTCAACTCAATTTCCTTCTAATTGACCTACACCATCAACGTAATGAAAAGCTACAAAAGAAATAATATTATGTTGAGTAGTGTATTGTATTTTACGGCATTTACTTGTCTATACGGTAGGAAAGACATGTTCAGAGAAGTTAAACAAATTTGCTTCGCATTATACTTTGATAACGAAATCTTAACTTCCCGTATCTACATTGTGATGCTAATATGATAGTGCAAGTAGGCGGTGTGGGTAGGTTGGGTAATATATTGCATTAATTTATTTGCAAAATTGTATTATTTATAAGCGCACTGGTGCATCCTTACTTTCTCCAGGCTAGACAGCTTCCTTTAATTTGTCTATCTGTGATGCATGAGCAACCCAAAAACAAAACTTCAGATGCATCGACATGATTAACGTGCATACAGAGCCGAAAGCAATAAATCAGTGAAATCTAACTTTCTCCACCCATTCATTTCACTGCGTTTTCTTGCATAAGCTACACTCGGAAGCGACCACTTTGCACATAAACGCATCAATAAACGGGAAAGTTTTACGAGACCCAATTATGCAAAGGATAGCAGCATTTATCCTATATGGCCTGCAATACTTACGTTGTCAGTTTAAACTGTATGGTTAGCATGAGAATTAAACATTTAAAAAGAAACGATTTTACCTTCTTCTTCGTCTTCTTCATCTTCCTCGTTCTCTTCTTCATCAAGGTCATCTCCTCTCAGTCTTGCCTTTTCAACATCATTTTCATCCACATCAATTGGCACTGGACTTTCGGGACCTGCAATAGTAAAAAATCATTGGTTACTTTCATTACATCAATTATTTTAAACAGTATGAGAGATTTACTTTTGACCAAGAGGAACTAGTATAAAAGTAGACTTATATGAGTGCGTCCATTTAAAATACGACAAGTTTCGTTCGTAGAAAAACATTTACGAAACATTATTTATTTCATTTATTGATTGTCAAAACCGAAGACAAATCGTCTTGTCGGTTTCCCAAAAAGGAACAAATTTTAGTACAGAAAGATATTTCGGTACGTCTACTACCTATAATCAAGCTTCCAATCCAACAGTACACTATCATGTCCAGTGGTCATTCTTATTTTCAGGACAAAAGAAAAGAAGCAAGGCAATGATTCTTAATCAAACCGTTTCTTAGTATAAACAAATAATGATGACGACAACGACAATGACTTTCGTTGAAATGACAGTCAACATATTACATTCCATAAAAGGTGAAGTAGCCTTTTTCTATTCCACCATGGACATGACAAGCAATAAACGGTTTACCAATAACATAAACCTAGCACTCTGTTTGATACGACATGCATGATACGTTTTATGTAGTAGTCGAGGTTTTTCGCGTTACATTCTGTTGACTGTTCTTACACAAACTAAACTGACGAGAAAATACCCGACCATTTCCTTGAGATCTAATAGCTCCAAGACAGCTAACAGATATACCTAGTTAAGCTTTTGTGCCTACATGACGCACAAAATGATGTGATGGAAGATGCTGGCGTTGGTGCCACGGCTTCTTCAAGATTTGGCTTCCTTGAGAGAAAAACTAGTAATATTAGACATCGCCAATCTCACTAGACAGATGACAGATGGACGAGTCTTATTACAGTTATTACGTCGGAGAAAGCTACTTGAATACTTATAACTTCTTTTTTTCTCTTCGACCCTGCCACTAGGCGAAACGACAGTCAGCATGTTGCCCACCATAATAACAATATACCACATCAAATTCTATGTGAATGAAAAAGAGAAAGAAGTTGCACATATTATTTTACTCACATAGTCACACTACTCAGTCATAAGTTTCTTTCTTCTCTTTTTTATGCTTCTTCAACTTCACTATGTACCACTTCCATAACTCATC
The DNA here is from genome assembly GCA_036561885.1 of Salina celebensis. Taxonomy (NCBI): domain Eukaryota; kingdom Metazoa; phylum Arthropoda; class Collembola; order Entomobryomorpha; family Paronellidae; genus Salina; species Salina celebensis. Next base: position 13,414 of record JAAXOA010001279.1, read on the forward strand.
GAAAGAAACAAGGATATAAAGAAAGTCGGCTCGTAAATGCTAAGCAAACAGGAACACTAGCAATAGTTTCAAGCCAGCTAAGAATCCAAGAAAAAATGCAGCTTTGGTGAAAGATGCACAATAGAGGAAAGAAAATTTCGTGGTCCTATCAACTCAGGAAATGAGCCGCCTCCGTTTTCATCTGTTTTTCCTGACAGAACATGCACACTAAGCGGGGAACAAATAAGTAAAAAAATGCTTCAGTGTTACCGGCCGGGATTATAACTCACGTCATTTTAGTAATATATAAGGAAACTGTACATTTTTTGTTATTTTTTATGTTTGCGTTTCTGTTTTTGTTATTCAAAATATAACTCCATTTTCGCAGAAATTATAATGCAACACGACTCGTGACTAATGGCTGGTAGTCAAAAAGAGAAAAGTTGAAACCATGCCGCAGCACGAGAAGCTTAAGAAAAAAACTGTTAGTACGAGACAAACAAGGAGAATGTTGGTAGTGGTTGTAGTGGTGTCAAGTTCGTCTCATAGTTTTCATAGTATCTCAGCAGAAGAGAAAGAAGAACAAGAAATGAAATGGAGAAGTATTTTTTTTTCTGTTTGAAAGGAGAAAACGTAACACATGAGCCAGTGATGATGGAATAGTCCCATTTCCCTCGTTTGTTTTTCCTTTCAGTATTCTATGTATTGTGCCCTTGTGTGTGGTAATAAAGAATCCCATTTTCTCAACAAAATTACACATGTGTAATTCTTGCCGGCAGTTTATAGCCTGCCTCCCGTCGACAGCTTCCCCTTCTGACTTATGAATCCTAGACCATTGTTTATTTCCCTGCCAAAAGCTATAACTTTCAAACAAAACATGCTCTTCATATAAGTCAACCATCTTCTTTTAGGAAACTACCATTCTGCTGGCACGACAAAAGAAACCACTGAAGAAAGGTACCTAATATATACATAAAAATATGTGAAATGAGAAGAAAAGAAAGTCACAAGTGAAGAGAACAGAATTGAGAGAAAATACTGTCACTAGGAAAATTTACAACTGTCTCATAAGCCACAAAACTGAATCATAAGAACTATCCATCCCAAAATTACTCACTGTGGTACTACTTCCGTCGTAATAACTTACTTTGGCCCATCTCCCGAAATCGCTACTGGGCTAAAACTTGTTTTGACGATTCAAAGATACGATTGTGGGGCTTTGTATCGACGGTTTTATTGGGTATGACATTAGTTCAAACTGGAGACAAATAATGGCATAAAACGAAGATTGGGTAATAATACATGATTGCGATGATTGTTTACTGCTCCTGTATACCAATAAAATTACATTACAACCCTTAGGTAGACATCTTTCTAACTGCATTTGACGACTTTCTATGACCTGATAATATTGCAAACGTACAGTCGTACACGCCAGCAATAAAAATTATTTATTTACTAGGATCTCTATAATATCTTCAGTCAACATGCTATTGTATTTTGTGTGGATGCGGATTATAACTTCATAAAAATATCTTGCGTATTGAAACGTCCAAAAATTATTATCGCCACAAGGAAGTCAATAAGTACCTCCAATTCGCAATGGAAATAACCAGTCGTAAAATAAAATTTAAGTACTCAACAACAAAGGAAGGATAGAACGTTAACTTCCAAATTAGCCGTTGTCTATTCTTGCAAAAAGAAGTACGGCAAATACTATTGTGTTCCTTGTTTAGTCGGAACTTCCGTCAGATATACTTAATCCCAGAAGCACCAATAGAAATAGCTCGCTGGAGCTGGAAGATATGGACTGAAGCGTGGGTTTGTGACTAAACGACAATTCCATTTAAATTAGTCATTCATTACTATTCTCTTATCTAGTCGTGTTTCAGGCAAATCCTCAAACCAGAGAAACCGGCTGTTTAATTATTTTTTCACATAGATTGTTAAAAGTAAAAATGGCTTTTCAACCACAATACACATTAAGGGGAGATCTAAGAAATGATTTAAACAAAGAGAAATAAAATTCTGCATAAACTATAAAAAGGGAGATGATTTTACCTAAAAAAAACAACATGGATATATTCCTCGTTTTTCAGTGGGTATTTCTGTTATGAGTTGAGCCTGATATATGTATATATATGCCTAATGTGTGCCTGTGTAAAATGTAAATGTGACGAGAACATCACAGCTAAAGTGCGAGTTCTTGACATGCTGCATTCCAAAGAGCTTTCCATAAAGACGTGCTTTAGTACCATAGCGTTTTCCAAGCAGAAAGATGTATGTGGAACCGGCTGCACTACTTGGGCATGCAAGAGAGGTTTTCTTTCAAGGTTAAGTTCATTATAATGTAATTTATTTCCTATTTCCTCCACGTAATCATTAATGACATTTTGTTGACTACCAAACTTTTGGAAAAAAGTTGCTTATGGATGTAGTTTACACGGATGTACTGAAAATTAGACAGGCTGTCTGTGTCTATTTGTTCCTCTTCGGCGGTAGTGATATCACGTAAATATGCATAACTAACCATGTCGACTGTGTAGTTTATACCACTTCTCAAATCTAATTCATTCGAAAAATTTAATTACTCGTGCAAAACAACGGGAAAAGAGTTTGAGTGCTGAAAGGATGGGGAACTGCGAAAAACTATTTCCGTGCTTTTAGTTCCTTACAACAAGAGTTCCTATTTAGTTAATAAAATTTTCCAGGAACAGTCAGCCATGGATGTTGGATGCGGATTGTGTGCGTCAGTTTATGTTCACTTTCAAACTAATTTAAATCTGAATATTTGTGTGTAATGAAGGCTTTGGCGATCAATAGGGATAATGTGGTAAGGAGTATTTGAAACAATGTGAAAAAACCAGGAACGTCATGGAAATATGCGCTTCAGTGTAGTAAAGTAGAGCCTTTACGAAATGAATGAATTATATCAGGAGTCGGATAAAGGATTTTGCAGGCTTGTTGGCTAAGCACTGAATGAATTGCTCTCAATTATTCAGGCATTACCTAACAGAAAACAAGCGGTTGCAGAAAGTTTTATCAATAAAACTATTTCATATAAAGCATATCTCAGTCATCCTCCTGACATTTAATTCTATTATATTTAGTTCCTATTTACTTTTTACTCAACACTTTGTATTATGTAGTATCACTATGCTTGTTTCCCGAAGCGATTCTTTGTTTCGCGGGGAAATATGCACAATAATACTACTACTGATGTCCCAATTTAAACTTCTCTTTTCGGGATAATTATTCTAT